>JASXSY010001600.1:0-55928 GCA_034509805.1 Sipha maydis | reverse complement strand
TTAATCTTTTTTACAGATGTATTATCAGCTAACATTATTAATTGAAAAGTTTCTTTGGGTAATCCTTTTAATATGTATTCACATATTTCTTCTTCAGTCATATTCTTGTTTATTTTATAACATAATCCAATTATTTTAATTATAAATTCTTTATACGTTTCACCCTTTTCTAATTTGAGATTATCTAATTTAGCTCTTAAAATATGTTTATTTCCTACAATAGTGAATTCTGTAATTAGTTCTTCTTTAACTTCGTTCCAAGTTAAATTATCATTTTTTGATTTTAATTGTTCTAAAAAATGCTCTGCCGAATCTTTAAGATATAATTGTAAAATGATTAATTTGTCTTTATCCTCCCAATCGTTTACAATAGATACTAATTCGAATTTTTTTATAAAATTTTCTATGTCTTCATATCTTTTTCCTGAGAAAGTTTCAGGTTTGTGTACTATTTGGTTAAAGGCCATTTTTTTATTCTGTTTACTATTTATTGATGCGTTTAAATTTTTCTCTGTTCTACTAATTAATTTATTATTTGTTGGTTCTGAATTTATTAGAAGTTTGTTTTCCCAATTTGGTTTTACTATATCTGTATATTTTTCCGGCTCTAATCTATTTATATTCTTATCAGTAGATACGTTAGTAATTAAGTCGTTTGTTTGATTGGTTATTTGTATATCGGTAAGGAGATTATTTAATTTGGTTCTTATACTTAAAGCATCTAAATTATCTATTTCATTGATTTTTACTGTGGAGTCTAAATGTTCTGTACTTTTATATAAATCTATGGGTGAACTATCGTCTGTAAATGTTAAATCTGTTTCGTTAAGGCTATCGTCGGGGTCTTGATTGTTTCTAAAATTTTTTATTGTGGTTTTTGCCAGATTTCTTAATTCTACAATTGTAGATGTAACTTCACTATGTATATTACAAAATTTGAGGAAACCAACTAATTCAGTTTTGTCTAATAAATTTATCCACGCTATAGTTTTTTGTGAAATTATAAATTCAAATTTTTTTTTCCACTGATAATTGGTTGAATTCTTCTTTTTCCAAAGTTTTTACCACATATAGAGTACACAGTGTAAATTTTTGTACTAGTTTAGCCGAAAATGGTAACTTTCCAAACTTTGAATTTGAAAAAAAATTTCCTAAATCGACCTCTTCGATCTGTCGCAACAGACGTATTAGATTTTGTTCGTTTATTTCGGGATTAACATTTACGTCTAGGTATGATAAATTAATTGAATTAACTTTTGTTATTTGATTATTTGTATTACGTTTGATGTAAAATTTGTTATCCATTAAATATCATTATTTATTGAAGTCTTTATTATCTGTACTCAAAAAGAAAAAATTATACTACCCTATTACTACCCTTAGTTATCAATACAATAACTATATAAATGTAATAAATTAAATTCATAAATCTCAATACTCTTTTATTTTATTTAAATAAAAAGGTTATAAATTCACAATATGGCTACACTTTTACTCTTTTAATTTCCCTACACTATTATCTTTATTACATAAATATCATAAACTCTTAATATACTAATATTATACATTCACAATTAGACTACACTTTTACTATTTGATTTCCCTACTCTATTACCTTAAATACATAAAAATTCATAAATTATCGATATAACACCTTAATAAATTCACAATAAGACTACACTTTTACTCTTTGATTTCCCTACTCTATTACCTTAAATACATAAAAATTCATAAATTATCGATATAACACCTTAATAAATTCACAATAAGACTACACTTTTACACTTTGATTTCCCTACACTATTATCTTCAATACATTAAACTCATAAATTCTCAATATACCAACTTAATAAATTCACAATTAGACTACACTTTTACTCTTTGATTTCCCTACTCTATTATCTTCGATATATAAATCTCATAAATTTTCCTCAATTAACTCTCATATATTTTTATTAAAACCACACATACCTAAAATAACTTAACAACTAATTTTAAGTAAAAATCTGAACCAAACTCAAATATTTGTATTCCAAAAAGTTACGGCGCCTCCACCAATATGTAACGTGGTCGGGGGTGACCAGTTAGATATATGATATTCAGGGAGGGTTTTCTGGTCCCTTTGAATATATTTAACCGTAGCTTTGGGAGCAGAAAGTCAGGATCTTAATATTACAAATAAATGTAGATTGGTTCAGATAATTATTAAGATTTAATATACATGATAACTTACGAGTATTGGCAAAAGGAGTTCTGGTGCCTCTGATGGACGTCGTGGCCGAACTAACTGTGTCTTACATATTCGGCTTTAGTCATCGGATTTACAATATTATACATATGTGATATATGACCCAGTTAGCTCATAATGTCCACTTAGCAATATATATAATACAAATAAATATAACAGTAATACATACATACACATATACATATACATACACATATATATATATATATACATATACATATATATATATATATATATATATATATATATATATATATATACAACACATATACATATACACACACATACACATATACATATACAATACATATTATATATAATTATGTAACAATTGTTACATTATGTATGCCCGTAACAATATGATATTATATAATAACAATTGGTTTTTTTTTTTTTTTGTCTCTGTCACCAGACTCCCTTGTCTACCACATTCGGACCCAAAACTTTTATGCTGACCTGACCCTCAGCCCCGACCTCATGGAAAGGATGGACATGGCCAATCTACCAAAAGATTTTCCATGTCACACTGACTCGAGGTGGAAAGTACCGGGATACTTTTCCGATGAGTCCGACGGGGCCACAATATTGGAATTCGTCGCCCTCCGAGCGAAAACGTACGCGTATATAGTAGACAAAATCAAAGATAGCGTAATGATTAAGGTAAAGGGAGTAAGGGGGCATGTGGTTAAGCACCACATGTCGTTTAAAGATCACGAGATATGTCTCTTCGTGACCGAGGCCGTTGAGGACGAATTTGATCCGTATAGTGAGAATAACTCAATACGGTCTTTTGGTCATAAAATCTTGACGTTCAAGACCAACAAGCTGTCGTACAATCAGCGTGAATCGTATGGTCTTGAATTGTCAGATTCATACCCGTGCACATCGACCTCTGTCGTGTAGTATATCCCCATTGTAAGAAATACATATATAAGAACTCGATTATCATTATAATAACGACAATCCGGTACTTACAGGTTAATAGTCATGTTATTATTTTCGCTGGAGTCACTATTATTATATTATAAGTAATTAAACATTTACACTCAAATGTAAGTGCAACGACCGTGAAAAACGAAATTTATATTTACCGGGACGGCACGAGCAATATACCTGTAGATACATCGTTAAGGATTCAGTTTTATATTAATATATACATATTTTTACTACCGTACGACCATTTAATTATAATTTAAATACACATAATACTTATTATATAACAATAGATTAGATTAAATTAATTAAATTAATTAGATTAAAATACAATATCACACGCGTAGCGCGTACGTATTCGATCCTCAGTCGACAATACGTTTATCGTCAAAACGATTAAGGGTCATTTTCATATTCTTAATCGTTTTGAAGCGATGCTCGCTAAAATCACATACACATGTACATGTAGGCTCATTAGTTGCAAAAGTGAATTATACATCGCATGATGGATGGGTTAAGTATTGCGGCGGCGGCGACGGCATAAATGATAACGTGCGGACGTGATACACGGCGATCACACCGGGTCGGTCTATCAATAATAATAATAATAATATTGAAAAGACATAGTTATCATAGGGAAGGAGGGTAAAAGCCCTCGAACACACATTCCAGGCGGCACATGGAGAAGAGGGCATTATCTTAGAAGGGGCGGGGCGGGGGTTATGTAAGATTACGTTAGATTTGCACGGCGGCGGCGGCGACATCAATGTTTACGTGAGGACATGATACACCGGGTCGGGCTATCAATAATAATAATAATAATATTGATAAGACATAGATATCATGGAATAGGGGTGGTAAAAGCCCCCGACCATACATCCCAGGGGTGGCATGGAGCGGTGGGTATGATATTAGAGGGGGGGGGTCATGAGTTAAGATAGATAGGATAAGGTGAACGCGTACATACGGTTGGGTTAGACTACGTTAGGTTTGCACGGCGGCACATGGAGAAGAGGGTATCATATTGGCGGGGAGGGGAAGGGGTTAGGTTAGATTACGGTAGGTTAACGTGGTAAGGTAAGGGGGAACCGGCAGTGGTTCACCAATGTCGACTCCCTCCAGAGATAAAAAAAAAAAAAAAATAAAAAAATAAACTGTAAAGAAATTTGTAAGGGGCTGCCGGCAGGGGACTGTCCTGCCCACACCCCAAACTCCAGATGTACATTTCATTTCATAAATAAATGTTGGCGACCCGTCACTTGAAGCATTGCTTAACGGCTTTACCAAGTGGCGGATGCATTGTCGGTTTTAAAAAAGGTTAACGTGGCAGCGGCAAAATATACATAGGTTACGTGAACGATAGGCAGGGCGGGGAGGAGGTTGGGTTACGGTAGGTTTGCGCGACGGCGACGGCGGGTAGGCGATGGGACGGGGCGGGGCGCGGGCGTTCTAGAACTCTCTTTTTCAATAGGAGAAGGTGAACGCGTACATACGGTTAGGTTAGCACGGCGGCTATTGGCACGCAACACCAGGGTAACGCCGACAGGGCGTCTACACCCAAGTCACCTATCCGAACTGCCCTACCAAGGAAGGTCGTTGACATTGGGGCCCTCAGCGCAGAAGAACTGCTAAACAAGCTCCAAGGATACATAAATTCAATGAGTGCCTTCGCACTGAACACAATAAATGTTCACAAGGAGCTTAAAGAGGCACTGGCGAACTCGAAAAAAATTATGCTGCAATACGCCAAGGTGAGCGGGCAGGAGCGCAGGGAATAACCTGAGGTATGGTCCATACCTAACCTCGGTATGTTCATCGATAAGTCATGCCTCTTCAAGGCCCACATACAATACGCTACACAAAAAAGCGCAGCAGATAGGAGCGAGACTGACGAGACTTATGCCGAACGTTGGTGGCCCCCCGAGAGGCTAGGCGACGTCTCCTGTCTTCAGTCGTGCACTCTGTGCTACTGTATGGCGCACCGGCCTGGGCCCACACCACGGATCTCGTGCCCGGCAACGTGCGGCTTCTGAACAGGGCACAACGGGGGTCCTGCTTCGGAGTATTTGTGCCTACCGCACGGTATCAGAGGTGGCAGTCAACGTCATTTCTTCGACACCACCTGCCGACCTGTTCGCTAGGGAACGGGTGACAGCGTTCGTGCTTAGGAGGAGTGCCGTGACTCCTCGCCCGGGCCATGACCCGAGAACAGTCACGCTCAATGCATGACAGGAGCGATGGGCTTCCGATGTATCCGGCAGCTGGACCAGACGCCTCATCCCGGATGTCCGCCCCTGACATAGCAGGAGACATGGCCGGGTCAACTACCATCTGATCCAGTTCCTCTCTGGCCATGGGTGTTTTGGTCACTACCTGCATCGGTTCCGGAAGATAGACGACCCGGTGTGCGTTGACTGCCAAGTACCGCAGGATGACGCCGAACACGCCTTCTTCGTGTGTGACAGGTGGTTGTGACAGAGAATGGAGCTCCAGGTCAAGATGGGAAGATTGCTTCCAGAGACCGTGGTGGGAAAGATGCTGGATTCACTCACGAATTGGCTGGCTGTGGACTCCTTCGTCGATGAGGTGCTGTCAACCAGGGAAGCCGAGGAGAGAGAGCGACAACGTCCGGCATGAAGTTATTATAAACGATGCTGGGGAGCTGATGAATTACCCTAACGGGTACTCCCGGGCCCCTGCGATACCGTTTAAAAAAAAAAAGGTTAACGTGGCGGCAATATAGGTTACGTGAACGATAGGGAGGGAAGGGTAATGGGATTCGCGGGATTTGCAGAAGGAACTAAAACACGCTACTCCCGAAATTCGCACGTGTCTGATTTGCAAACAAACCCCGTTCGACTATTTCGCGCGTCTCGCCAGCACCGTCGGACATGGAAATCATAGAGATTTCATTACATATTCCAAAACAGAATATTTTAGTTTTAATCAAAACATTCAAATATTTTACTACTTACAAGCCAACCAAGTTCAAAACAAGGGATCCAACATGAGCATTATATTAACAGTCTACTGTTAGATAATTAGCTCTATCAACTTAACAATTATTCAATCTACAGTGAAAATATTAATAACAAATAATATTATTACGTATTGTATAACATAATATTATAATAAACTATTAATTTTACTATTTCTATGACCGACCGTGCTGGCGAGACGCGCGAAATAGTCGAAGAGCGTGGACGACATAACAGTGTGGCCAACGACCAATGTAGGTAGGGTTTAATATTTCATGGACAGTAGTAAGACGAATACCTGGAAACATCGATAACGATGAACACTTAACAATTGCCGACGCCATTTTTCATACTATCACTATTATGTTGCTCCCTTCATTCTATTAGTAATCAACACGTCGAGCACATAACGTGAAATACAAACGGTTCGAAGGTTAACTTTGTGTGCAGCGTATTTAATAACAATGGACCCTTCAACATCAGGTATGTTTATGCTTCATACACTATCATTATTTTCTCATGCCGTTGATTATTGTAATAAACAATTATTATACCTCGCCCATTGTTAAATCGTACCTTTCGTTTCTTTCGATGCTTACGCTGTTTTCGCGAAATCTGTGAACTAAACAATGACGTCAGTTGTGACTACATCGCCGTGAACTGTCGCCCTTGTTTATTGTTATTCGATCCCCGGCGTAACACCCATTTTCATGATAGCCGCTCTGCTACGTTTTGCGCTTGCCTTTATTTGGCAAGATATCATATTCACCGAGTCACATATTTAATGTGATTACCTTTATACTATGTACTTGCGTTTTATCTGACTTGCCATTCATAGCTCACAAAACCTTCGTTATTTACGTCGGCCGACGCTATTGTTTTACATTTGGATTAGCTGATAACAATTCACCAGGGCTGCTTCCCGAAACGACAACATTTCATTTAGACTCGTATTAACCACTCCACAGCAACTATCATAGGTCCAACCTCAACTCTTAATCAATTTTTATTTCTTAGATTATTAGATTCGTTCATTACATAATTATACTTTAAACACTTTCAATGTATCGCAACATTCATAGGAAAATATTACAGACAATACGATTTTGGTGTATCAAGTATGACTGACTGTTAAGTGATTTTGAGTTGCCTAATATGAAAATAGATACAACCTAATCTTTTTCTAAAGTATTGACTGTGCCTTTTGCTATTTTTTTTTTGCAGAACAAGTACAAGTTAATTATTCATTGCAATACTACGGACAAAAGTGTGTATAGGTCTTATTGTGCAAATATTTTATGTAGATTTAGTTCTTGTATTTGAGTTTATTATATTTGTTTTTAGATATTTGACATAACTGCATAATTCACTATACTGTAGCGTTACCACTTATACTATTATCATAATATTCATTTTAGTTCCTATAAGTTAATTGTAAGTGTCAATTTAAACTTCTACAGTTACTTTGGATTTAGTTGTTCTTAATAGATATAGTATAGGTTTTTCCTCATTTCTTCATAGTCTACGAGAAACTAGTTTTTCCATTATACTCTGATATTTTTGTGAACGATATTAAGCGGTTGGCTAAAATTTTCTCATTCCTTATATTTTTTATGCATTAACATTCTCTTTCATAGATCTACAATATTATTTGTAAAATTCAACTGTCAATTGTAGTTATTTATATTCGTACATGAATTAACATTTTGATAGCTACCTATACCTATATCATTAAATTTAAAAACATTTTATTTTCCTTATAATCTGAATTTTTCAGTCATTTTGTTTTAAATGATTTCACATAAAGAACTAACTAGCTTTATTCCAGAATTTAATATTAATAACACTAACATAATGTTAATTTTGTTATAAAATTACAAAAATTAGTAATAGACTACCAATTTTTTTATTTTATGTAAGTTATAAGCAACACAAGCAATAACTTATTTTTAATTTTATTTTAAATCATGAATTAAAAGCTATTTATCAATGCATACAATCGCAAACTACATGTATTGCTTTTCATTTAATATTTATATATAAATAATAATAGTTAGGTACTCGTTGAAAGTTTTAATAGCAATAATATCTTGTTCTGTATTATTGAATGTAAAATGTTAAACAATATCTAAATAATTATATAATTTATTAGAATTAAATACTTTTCTTGACTAATCTCCAATTTAAATGTATTTGTTTTTAGTGTGTTTTATTCAGGCTATTTAAAATCTTAATTTTAATTTTAAAAACTTATTAAATGCTTTATTACTTGAAGATAATATTTAGTAATTTTATAAATAACGTTTAGAGAAGGTTTTGCTAGAGGTTTCTTTATTGAATCATAATTTTCCATAATATATTATATTAATTATTCAAAATAATTAACGTTTGTTAGGTCTATAGACCTAATAGACTTAGGTATACTTATAAACCCATAGAAACTCTAAATGTGATTCTCTTACTTCTTGTGAAATTTATCAAGTAAATGCGTTAATGACAGATTTTTTTTTTAATTTTGCAGCGTTTATATTCAAAAATTTACTATTTATCTAACAACTTATCTATAAATCTGTTTCAAATACTTTAACAAAAAAAAATTAATTTTGTCAAGCAACTTATTGATGGTATTATAAACTTTTCTGAATTTTTATCACCAATAAACATGCTGTCACATGTATTTATCTTTGATACTACTAATTATGCTTGAAATAATTAAAAGAAATAATATAATTATGTAGTATTTAACTTTTTTTATTGTAATAATATAAGATAAAATATTACATACTAGTATTTTTGCATACTCCATAAACATATTCATTGGATATGTGTTATTTTACTTGTTATTAACTTTCTTAAAGAACAAAGTTTTAAAAAAATAAACAAACACAATTTTTTCCAATTCATAATATGTTCTCAAGTAGCAATTTTTATGTTAACATTGTGTTAATCATTAGTAATTAAGAAAAAAATACAATTACAATTTTGTTTTTTTCAATTATGTTTACCAATTATTTACACAGAAGAATACCATGCTTTCTCTCAAAAACATTATTATTATATATCTTTTAACAGTTCAATATAAGAACTAATCTTCTTCTTTTCATGTCGATTCTATATTCATTTTGTTTACTACTAAGCAGCAATTTTTATTGTTTTGTCTTCTTTTCATCTGCCAGTAAGCGGCAACTTGTCTGACATGATAGTGGTTGTCATACCTTCATCTTTCTGGTATTTAAGTTACTAATAGTAGATACGCAAATAGATAGTCTACGTTTCGCTTTTGACCATAGCCACATGTACATATAATATGCTGTCCAAACAGTTTCAGTTCGTAGATTATTTAGCATTTTACATGTCGACCATGGTAGGCTACTACTAGGCGGTAAGCTTTCTTTTAGGTACTTCCATAGATGTGAGTTATATCCTTTTATTTCTTTCTCCGTAGGTCATTCCTTGTCATTTCATGTATTTCTGTTGAACTGATTAATGTTTTCAGGAAGTTTTTGCTACATTTAAGTCGGCTTCTTGTGTGGTTATCTCCATGTAAAGGATGCTTAATGTTTGATTCTTGCTTTGTTATTTCTACCCTTGCTGCTACCTCTCTCCTTATGTTTGGAGGATTTATAGCAGGGTTGAAACGTATAATACGGTATAGTATAAAACTCATTATTATATATGTTTTATATAGTATAAAAATAAAATCACTAATAAACAAAAATAACTAAAAATAAGCATCCAGAATTGGCAAATAAATTATTAAACTTACCAGCGTCAACTGCCCAGTTTGAAAGAGTGTTTTCAAATTGGTCAAACATTCACAATTCTCTCTGGAACCGTTTGAATTCAGAACGTTCCAAAAAACTATTATGTACTTACTACTCACTTAAATTAAATGAAGAAACACAAAGTTCATCAAAAGAATATTATATTTAGTTAGTAAACTACTTAGTTTATAATGTTAATATTTCAGCTTAAATAATTGTACACAAGTAATTGTTTCTTTTTAATATGTATAATACATTAAGATTATAAAGGCTTTAAAAGAATAAAGTATATATCTATAGATCAAATAATATAAGTACCTATTCTGTATAAGTATAGAATTAAAAGTTAAACATTATAAAATACATACCCTAGTATTTCTAACACTTCAGAATAATTTTTATCGTGTTCTTCACTTGTAACATTAGCCTCAACTGAGGAAGGCTCACTATAATCAAATTCAACAGTAAATTATAATTACTATCATTATAATCTATTATATATTTATATCACAAAACACATAAACGAAAACTTACTTTATATTGTGATCAACATTGTCCAAGCTACCATGGTTCTCACTATTCTCTTTTAAGTTTAAATATGGTATTTATTTTGTTTGTATTTTTATAACTTAATTACGTTTTTCCTTCTTTTTTTTTTTTTTTTTTTGCCTCCTTACGATTGCAGACACCACTAGCCTTGACTCTTTTTTGCGCCATTTAAGTATAATTTCAACTAAAAAATTGTTATGACACAATTAAACTTAACTAGTCCTACTTATTAATTATTATTTACCTACTTGCTACTACGGCTAAATTACTGCATTCAATTCATATGTATAATGTATAAATATATAAACATATAAATATTTCCAATAATTGTATGCAGATTAACAATATAATTTAAGTGAACCTAAACTGTGTAATAATAGAGTACCTACTTTAACTGGAATAACCTAACAATATCAATTAAAAAGTTGAAAGTTTTAATATTATTATTAATAATATTATAATAATAATATTTTGTTTTATATAACAATTCAAAAAACAGTAAACTCTCATTTCTATTATATTAGTTCACTTATAGAGATTTAAATTATGTAGGTACAGAGTACATAGATAATAGTCACTGACATATAGAGTTTAGCAAGTTATTTGATATGAAATGACACAAATGTATTTTAGTAGGTAAGTAAAGTTCTACAATATGCATTTGCAACAACTTCTGAATCTTATGTAGGTATTTAATATTATAATTTATAATAAACTAAATCAACTTACCTTATAATAAATTAGAATAAAATTCAAAGTATCAATTCAAACTGTCAAACATATACGGGAACATGTATATGCACAATAATAATAAAAAAATAGTACGATTGGCTTCATATGGTGACAAAATAAAATAAATTATCAACATGTTTATACAGCAGTCAACATTCAACAATACAAAATTATTATTATCCACGTTTAAACATTTCACATATTTTGTAGAAACCTGAACAGTCGTTATTGACTATTGTTAAAAATAGTTTTATTTTGATAATTCCCACAATCGACAATCCTGATTTGCCAATATGGCCAACGCAGTTATATTATACGTCTAGTTTTACTAGTATAAATAAACCCACTAATATTTAATAATATTAGGTACCTACCTACGTAGTTAAAAACGTTTATTTTTCTTTATTTAAAATGATAAAATATAGGTAAAAAATGTATGCATATGTGAATTTAAAAAAATAAATAATAATAAAATGTATCATTTATTAGAAATCTCCCCTTACAAAAAAAAATTACTTTTTTGTTTATTATATCTGAGATAATTTTGACGCCCCCCGTGCAATTTATCACTGGTACCCCCCTTAAAACCGGCCCTGTATGTATAATTTAACAAAGAATAGAAGTGTCAAAGGAAATATAAATTATTTTATTTAATACAAATATTCCATATAAACTTGACAACATATACATTTTTATTTACAATAAGAATAGGAATATAATAATATATTATATTTTGTGTACGTGGTAATACTGATTTATTTAGATAGGTACCTATTTAAAAAAATAAGAAAGAAAATTGTAAATAAAAATATTTTTTTATAATTATATTGTAATATATTACCTATCTAATATATAATATTTTACTAAATATAAAAATAAAAAACCTAATTTGATATCTAAAATAGGAAGTAATTTAAATTTTTAAAAATGAATTTCAAAAACCAAACATATTATACGTTTTAGTCATTTTATACGTTTTATACGTGGAGTTTAATATGTATAACGTATAAAATGATTTATACGCATATATTATCAACCCTGATTTGTAGGAATTAATAAATTGCATACTTATGAGTATTACTACTAAATAAAATCATATTAATATTACACAAATTAAGTATAGGTAAGTGACAAAAAATAATCAATACATTTATGCCTATTAATTTTGAACTTTTGTTCTTTGTAAAAATTAAATTTGTATGGAAATGTAGTAATAAATATATCCTAATGGTACTAAGAATGACATACATAACTACAATAGTTATGTTACTCAATATTTTATTGATATAAATAATCAAATTATCTAAGTGTAAAAATTAAAATACATTTCTATCATATATTTATATTCATAGACAGGGTATCCAGGTGAGATGAGTGTAGGTGGTATGGTTTAATACAATTAGTATGTAGTGATATAAATTTTGTAGTACAAAATTATTATAAAATATTAAAACACTATTATATTAGTTATAATGCTTAAAAAATGAAATATAATCCATGTATAACTGTATAGGTTATTTGTATAGGTATTTTATTGTAAAAAAATTGTAATGTTGTTAAATTTTGTTATTTCAAATACATTTTTAAGTTAAAATGCTTATTTATAGAAAATTAATTTCATAGAATTTACATATAGAAAATGAACATAAAAATATATAAAATTATAGTATTTGAATACAGGTAATTACAAGTAAAAAAAATAAGTAGTATATGTTTACTGTTACATGATCTTCATAAAAAAAAAAAATTAGTATCATTAAGTATTTATAACAAATCTTACATTTTTTCTTGTTACTCATAATATAACTTTTGTTCATTTTTTTCTCAAGGGAAACGCTTTTTTTCCTGTTGACGCAGCAGTACACTAAAAACTTATATTTAAGCATGTCAGAATAACCAGATTTATTCTTTGAACTCTGAGTGTATTAAATAGCTGTTGGCCTTTACATTGGTCATTTAATCAATTAAAGATATTTGGTTGATATATTTTGTTATTTTATTTTATTAAACATTTTGTGTTTAATATATAGTAAAATAAAAACATAGTGGGACTGAAAAGCTTTTTATGTTTCTTGACATATTTCCATAACATACCTGACTAAGTTTTATCAAAGTGTTATTTTGATATATTTTTTTTTTTTTTTATTATTATTCATTTAAAATTGTAATTTGAGTATCGATCAAAAATGAATGATATATATATAAAGTTATTTTACTTTTATTTTTTTCTCTACAAAACCAGCAATATAACTTCAGATAGGTAACTAACCTCATATAAAATTGATGTCTGTCAACTTAAAGATTGTATATATAATTGTATACAGTGGTCGAAGTGGCTCAAAATATATAGAGGGATGCCTACATTTTTATATTTTTTATGTATTATGGCTTATATAAATTGGAGATTGGGGTGCGAGGAAGTTGAATCCCTATACCTTTTTCATATAAAAATTTTTTAAATATAAGATAAAAATAAAATAAACTAAGTTCTATTCTAAAAAAATTAAATTTTTTTTAAAAACTATCATAAAATGATATATATTAAAAACAAATTCTTCTACCAAGAATCAACAATTAACAAATTATTATAAACTGTTATTTACTCTAACATAATACATTTGTATAAAAATATTTAATAAAAAACAAAAAATAAGCCTCATCTAAGTAAGAAAATATTTATGATCATCAGTTTTTAAATTTGTTCCTAAAGGCTTTCATTTTGTGTTATAGGAAATAGCTTGTTTAGAAACACATTGGATATGGTCAGCACTTCTTCTACCTTTAGATATTCAAGATTGTACATGAGTGTTTGTATTAAATTGACTCAAAGGTTGGCCAATACGTTTAATGCATAACAGATTAGATACACTAAAGACTTATGAACAATATTCATAGCGCTAAAGTCTTTTACATTAAGCTGTTTATGAATTTTATTTTTAAATAGTTTAGTTCTAGTATTATTCTTACCTTCAGTGACGTGATTACAAGAAGAAATTCTTAACTTTTTTGATAGAGTTCTTTCATGGCTTGGCAATACTGAAGCCGCAATTGAGTTCGACCAATTCAATAAAAACATGTTTACTAAAATCACTAATAACTACCTATTTAATGTATTGGAAAATTAAATACTAACAAAATAATAAAATGCATTAATAAAAGTTCTACTTAAAAATAACGAAAGTAAAAATACGTTATTTTACGTTATTATAATTTTTCAGGTAATAACTTTATAAAATTTATATTTTACTGTTTTGGTCACAACATATCATGAGATAGTTTACCGTATCAGACAATACCATAGAAGTAGTCTATAAATAATTTAATAACCGGAATCATATGGTATTCAAAAGTATTTACAATTTCTTATCGACATAAATTGTAAGAAATGACTTTTAGGTTTATTAGATATAGGCGTCAAGTGATCCACTTCGAATGAGATAAAAATACTGATTTTATATATAAATATGTATTTATAAAAAAAAAAACAAAAATATTCGTAAAAGTAGTAAAACATCATCATAAATAAAATACAATTTTCCTCTATAATCTTCGAATATATTAAAAAGGGGGATGCATAATTTTGGAAAAATAAGCGGAGGGATGCCATCCTTACGTATCCTTCTCCACTTCGACCACTAATTGTAAATTATATATATATATTATATATATTCATGATTTTGATTAATTATATTTAAATCCTCTCTTCGATATCATTACTTACGATAGAATGAGGCCCTACATAAAACACAGACATTTGGGTGCTATCAAGTATTGCAATACAATTGCCTTATTGTGAACCACTAATTTCACTATGGAGTAATAACATTTTATAAACCAATTTAAATTGTTAACAAGATGGGTAGTTGTTAAACTTATATTATTGAACTAAGAAAATGTCTCTAAATAGTGTTTATACAATTTAAAAGACAATAAAAAAGTAAGAGAATATTTTTTTTCATATACAAGTAGAGGAAAGGTGTACAAAGTGATCATATTAAGGAGAACTATGTTTAAAGATTTAAAATATTTTTTTTTTGATAATATTCAGACTGTTGGACTATATACTTGGGTATTCGAATAATACGCTACCTACCATTACTTTGTTGGTGTAGTATGCTACCTAACGTTAAATTATACCTATCAAAAAACCTTTACTCAGTGATAATTGATTAATAACAAATTAACAACAATAGTTATAACAATATATACCTTAAATAATTTATTATATATATATATATATAAACCACCCATTTTTTTACGTTTATTATACATTGCAACTGCTACACCTCTTAAGAGATTATTTTAATCAACAATTGTGTTTAGAGCTTTTATTGTACATTTTTTGATAATTGAAAATGGTATTTATACACTCGGTACCAAAAAACAGTTTCGCTCAATACTACACCGCTATTACTTTTACCATTTTCATCATAATTATATTATGCTTATATTTAATATATTTAGCTTTAAATTTATGTGTAAATGAATTACCATTATTATGTTATTATTAATGCAGTGCTGTTTTGTATTACTATTATTCATTTACCACTGTGTAATTATTATTATTTTGTAATTTTATTTTCATTATTATTTTTATCTTATTTTTTTTCTGTTCCTACTGTCTTCTTCTTCTTCTTCTACTTCGCCTTCCTCCCAACTATTTGGGGTCGGCCACCCTTGTCCTACACCTCCACTTTTCTCGGTCAATCACATCTCCTGTGCACACACCGACAGCCCTCATGTCATTCTCCAAAGTCTCCAACCATCTCTTTTTTGGTCTTCCTCTTCCTCTTTTCCCTTCAACGTCCATCTTTATAACCACTCTTACTGCATTCGTTTCCTCTCGCCTCATCACATGCCCAAACCGTCTCAGCCTATTTTCTCTCATCTTGTCCACAATTGGCGCTACACCAACACTACCTCTCACGTATTCATTCCTTATTCTATCTTCTCTTGTCACTCCACTCAACCATCTAAGCATTCTCATTTCCGCGACACTCATACTTTGTTCTATTCTCCTGTTAACCGCCCAACACTCTGAACCATACAGCATAGTTGGTCTCACTACACTTTTATAAAATTTACCTTTCAGCCTAATTGGAATTCTCTTATCGCATAATACGCCCGATGCTTCTCTTCATTTCATCCACCCGCACTTAATCCTATGTTTTACATCAATGTCAAAGCCCCCGTCCTTTTGAACAAAAGATCCTAAATATTTAAAGCTCTCAACTTCACCTATCACATCGCCATCTATTGTCAGTTGTCTCCTCATTCCTTCAACTTCTTGGTCTCTTTGTCCAAAATCATACTTAATATACTCAGTTTTATTTCTACTAATACTCAATCCCTTTTCTTCGAGGGCTAACCTTTCTGTTCCTACTGTAAAATACTTAAAAAATGTAAACCGATACTTCTCGTACCAAAGGGTTAGTACTCGTTTATAATACATAAATAAATAAATAAATAGTATGCAAAAAAAAGAATGTTTTAGAGTTTGTCAACCTTTTTTTGACATCGTAAATAGTAGTTTTTATTAAATCACTATTCGAGTCTCTTAGGACTCGAATAGTGATTTAATCAGGAATCAAAATTTGTTTTTAAAAAATAAATTAAGTCAATTGAAAAAGTAATTTTGATTTTTTAAAAGTTACAAATTTACAACTTTGACAATCCTGGTAGGAAAAGTGGTTTGTCCACTTTAAATATTATTATATAAATTGCATTATAACTATTTAGTATTTATTATAACAATTTCAAAATATAACGACTACATTTTTAATAAAAAGAGACGCTATTTACTTGGAAACTAATAATAATTTTGAAATCAATATTAAATATTAATAATCAAATACTTAATTTATGTTCACGTAGTTATAGCGTACAATCGTGTCTTATGTATTTCGCTGACAGATAATCTGGTTTATATAAACATTTAAATCTAATTAGTATTCTTTAATATTGTCGTCCTCGGGTGACAATAACTGTGCCGGTCAATCTACTGCCAAAATCAAGACCACCAATATTAAAATCGGCTCAATAAATTTTTTTAGTAATAACAAAATGAAGTTTTAAATTTTTTTTTTTAGATTAAATAAAAATAAATAATACTTCTTTGTAGAAAAAAATATATCAACAACCAAATTTTTTAGACAAATATTTATATTTCAGTCTATACGTTTATACATAGTATTTTCAACAGTAAATACCTATAGGTAAATGAAATATTTTTTTCTTAGTAACATAAAAATAAAAAGTTGTATAAACTAGGAATTTTCTTAAATGCTTTAGTAGTTATTTTTCTTACAAGTTGCAAACAAATTTTTATTTCAGTTTATATGTTTTTGAGTAGTTATTTTTATATTAAATGTAAATAAATGGTATAAAATTAATACGGACATTCAGCATCAATATCTTCTTGATTATCAATTGGAGGTATTTTAGTAATATTTTCTTTTTTTTTTGCCTTTACTATTTGTGCTTTTTTATTTGTAAATAAAAGTTTTTAACTATTACCGTTTTTATTGAAGTATCTAGTTCTGCTTTATTTGGATTAGAAATATAATATAGTTAATATAGTGGCAGTTCCTTATTTTCGGTTATTTTTCTGGTTTTTTTTTTCCATAAGAATAACATACTAAATACTTAATATTTAATACATTCACTTATTGAACAATTTGATGATCTAGTAGTTTTAGCTGCAACAAAATATGAATCTTCAAATATATTTGGATCTAACGGCATAATTCCACATTTTATAAAACCGTTTATAGCAGTCAAATGAGTCGCAGTTTTAAAGTAAGTTTCCCCAAAAATTTGCTTACTTGAAACTGTGATACCACCCTTCCATGGTTATTCAGTAGGAAATTCTTAATTGCTCGAATATAGTATTTATTTAGAGATACTATAAAAGATACGTCCTTTGGTTGTAACTTGTGATTGCGAGGTGGTGGTAAGTATACAATAGTATTGTAATGTTTTTTCTTGCCAAACCAATAAAATTTATATTTCTGGTATGAGTCATATTATGTCCGTGTAATAGTAGAAGAAGGATCTTCTGCAGTTGGTTTAGCTTTATTTACAAAATGTTTGAGCCAATCTGGTTTTTTGATCGACAAAAAACCGAAAATTATCAATTAAAACACATTTCTGTGCACTTATGCGCGTCATTTTGGAGTATGGTAGTGTATTCTGGAAGCTTCATAGATAGTTCAAGATAGACTGAGTGTGTTCAACGTATATTATTATGCTTTGCTAGATATGTATACTAAAAATGCCTTATTCACCTCATAACTATACACCGATTGCTACTATCCTTTCTCTGTCTTCCTTAGCTGAGCATCAACGTACCACCACAATTATTAATTGGATTATTAAAGCATAACATCGATTCTACATGATTCATTATTCTGTCATGTTTTCTCTAATCTGTTTTAAAATTTCATCTCGTTCCTGTACCGCATTTTATGGTCCGTATGCTATCTCTAAATATTCAACCAATGAACCTAATTAATTATTGATTAATGGCTAATTATAGCGTCTTATGTCAATTGCCAATGCAGATCCTATCGTTAATGATTTTTTATCAGATTTTGTGTATAATCTGTTTATTATAAGTCAAAGGACTTCAAACTACGGCTCGTGAACAAGTTTTAAACGGCCCTTAAAAATCGGTGATTAATTTTTAATTATTTGTATTCAAAGTTTTCTTTAATTTTTATGAGTATAAATATTTCTACATGATTAAAAATTACGTGTGTTAATACATTTTGACCCTCTAAGAGCTTTAAATATTTTATGTAGCCCTCAAACGAAAAACTTTGATGACGCCTGTTATAAGTTATTGCATTTATATTATTCTCAAATGTGTTATACAAAAAGGGTACAGCCCGTATAATTACCACAAATAAAAAAATATGTATAATTAATGGTATTAGTTTCTTGTTTAAAATTAGCACGCTGTCTGCTTATAATAGTTTGGTTGCACGTTGTTAATGTTATATGAGTGATAAATGCTGGCCAACTAGAGAATATTAAAAATTTTGAAAGTGTTAAATATGATTAAATATTTTAAGCCATATATAATATAACCTGTTATATTAGTATGATATTTAATTAAAATTTAAATTTGGAACTTTAATTCAGATTTTCTTTATGTTTGTGAACTTGTCTGCATTTTTTCTTATTTTTATGAATTGATGTGTTCATTTTATTTTTTAGGTACCGTCCAAGCTTCAGATGAAACATCAAGTCTAGACCGTCAACGTTCTATGGTCTTAAAAGGATGTAGTGTGTTTGTAGACTTTGGGAAAAGAGAAAATTTATCGGCTACATCCATCGAAGAGGATCTAATCAAATTAGGTGCCACAATCGAAAAAACTCTCAATAGTAAAGTTACTCATATTGTATATTCAAAAGGTAGTGCTAAATCGAGAATGTTCGCATTAAAACATAAGATCCCATTGGTCTCATTCCAGTGGGTATTTTTTTGTTATCAAAAAATGAAAAAATTGAATACTGCAGACTATCCACCTTTATGTATATGTACTACCTTCACAAAAAATTTGATAAAAATAAATCGTATAAGATTTAGTTTGCGTCCAAAGAATTCTCCAAAGAAAACCGCTGATGAAATTGCTGATGATTTTAATTCAAGTATGCAAGAGCTTGATTACATTGCTAGATTCGCACGCATTGCAAGAGGAGAAGAAGATTGAAAAAAAAAACATGTGAAGTGCTCTCCTAATACAATTCAATAATTTGCAACAAAACATACCCTTCCAGTTAATCTAATCAACTAAACATTATTCTTCGAAATGTTAAAAAAAAAAATGTTTAATTTTTTTTTTTTTTGTATAATTGTTAATATTTGGAAATATATTAACTATTCATTTAAAAAATACAAATATCAGTTACTCTATTGTAAACTCTAGCAGTACTTTATGATAATGATTATTGGTAAAATATTTTATTTATTTTTAGATCCTAATTTTCATATTTATAAATACAATCGTTTAAATTGATAATCATTTTAAACTAAAATTTTTCTTAAACATCAATAAGTTTATATTTAGATTAGCAATTATGTATAATATAACAAATACATTAACTATAAATTCTAATATATCAATTAAATATAAATTCTTAAAAATAAGGCATCTTAATAAAATAACAAAGGTAAATAGCACGTAAAAATAATTAACGTACATTCAAAGTTTTCTTGTTCTTATTTGACAATATTTTTTTTTTGAATTTGTTTATTGAATCACATTGTTATTATTATTATTATTTTTTTTTTTAATGAAATTGTTAAAATAGTCTCATACAAAATATGAAACTAGTTCTATTTTATAAATCGATTTGTTTAAAAGAATTTAACAAAGGTTAATGCATACAATTTCATACATATTGTTAATAATTATAATAATACAATTATAATTTAATGTTTTATAATTAAATAATAGCATTTGTAATTAAATAAACAGACATACATTTGACACAATTTCTTCTTATGTATTATTTTAATTCACATTTTCCTTTAGTTATTAATTATTTATTGAAAATCAGTATATTTTAATAATAAAATTATATAAATATCATTTTATTTGCCTACATCGAAGTCAAAAAAATATTTTAAATTTAAATGAACCAGACAGATTTAAGTAATTAACAGCAATATTAAGGGGAATAATAAGGTCAAAATGCCAATATTTCATACATGACAAAACTTACATAACTAATAAATAGCAAATAATTTGTATTAATAATACTTTGAATTATGACTATAATAAAAATATCCAACAAAAATAATTACATTTTTAGATTTTAATCAAGTAAAATCAATAAAAATTCATTATTTGAGATAATTAAGTAATATTACTTGGTGGAATGTTATTAATAAAACGGACTCATTGAAGCTGTAACAAAATAACATACATTCTATTTTCTCTTTCATTTAATATTAATAAATACATTTGCATAATGTATAGGATAAGTATCTATTATTATACATTATTAATTTTAATAAAATATAATATTTTTTCTCTAGACATTAAATATTATTCCGTAAACAGAAGAACTTATGAATATCGTAATTGTATAATATCATTACATGCTTGCAATTAGTTTTATGTTGTTGGACGTAGGTAGGTACACAAATATATTGTTCTTACGTGTCAACAAGCTCTGTATTTGATGATCCGTAACAAACGAAAGTGAATAATATTAAATATCAACATTTAAAGGTGTATTTAAACTTTTGATTTTAAGTTATAAGTGACAACTATCATGCAATAATATAACAAGTATAAATATCATATAAATAATAACAAGTTTTATAGAATTAAATAGATATGTAATACCGTGAATAATCATTATTTTTTCTATAATTAAACAACATTTTTGTAATCACAACATCAGTGCCAAAACTGTAAATAATTATTTACTAGAAATAGTTGATGTGGTTAAGTATTTAATTCTAAAAGTATCACGAACAATGACATTACATAAACAACTATTTTGAAGCACAAGTTATAACTTGTTATAACGAGTTACAATCGTTACTACACTTTTGAAAATTAACTCTCTGCATAGTTCTGTGTAGTTAAAATGGGTTAATATAATCTTTATACCTATGTAGATGAGTCTTCATATTTAGAAACATTTTTATAGAAATAGTACATTAACGATCGAAAAAGAAAGTGTTTTGTTATTACATTCATATTTATTACAAAACCATTTATTATGAACACATGTATCATCTCTGGAATAAAGTTAACGATAAATGTCATGAATCCATAAGATAATAATTTCGAGTCTATGATCTCTTTTTTTATATAATTTGGAATAATTTTAATTCAATTACATAACACAGTTTTAACACAGTAACGATTTTGTGAATTACTATTGGAATAAATAAATTAAGTAAGTACTTAATATTATATAGTCTTTTTATGTTGCTCAAGCTATTCGGTGAAATATAATTCGAATCTTAAACGAACTGTCTTTCATTATTACGGTTATTTGACCAGAACGTTTACATGGTTTAAAATATAATCACGTAAGATGACTGAAAAAAATCCCTATCGCATAAAAATAAATACATTTTCGCAATATCCTAATAAAATGTATTGAAACGATTTAGGATTTTGACTAGTTGCTAGTCACTAGTATAAATGTATCATTTTTATTTATTTTGGCTACATCGAGCGAAAGATAAAAACAGTGCACTAACTCGGTGGGCGTTGCAGTTAGGGACATTAGATTTCGTTATTCGACATGTTCCCGGTGTACATAATGAGGGTCCCGATATGTTATCTCAATTCCCGACGGATGGCCCTACTTTAGACGAGGACGCGTTGGAGGAAAAGTTGGTTGGTTTCCTAACGAGTAACTAAGTAATCGGAAATAGAGAACAAGAACAACTTTATCATATTTATCCGAAATCGCGCGACGCGAACCCTATTTCGCTCCAGACAATAATATATTGGCAGGGGACGAACCCCAAAATCCAAAATATTTTGT
The DNA here is from genome assembly GCA_034509805.1 of Sipha maydis. Taxonomy (NCBI): domain Eukaryota; kingdom Metazoa; phylum Arthropoda; class Insecta; order Hemiptera; family Aphididae; genus Sipha; species Sipha maydis. Next base: position 33,201 of record JASXSY010001600.1, on the reverse strand, counting down.
CTATTTTCAAATCTGATGTTCCGGCGAGTAATACGTGTCTTGACCGACTAAAAAATTCAATAGTTTTATTTTCGAGGAGGGCCTACTTAAGAAAAAGAAAGTAGGGGAAATTCAGATAATATGGTAAGGAGCTTGGTAGTGATACCCGTTGGAAAGCAGGAGCATATCCTATGGCGCTATCACGACCACACCCTTGCGGGACAACCGGGGTGGAAAGAGACATATAGGACGATAACAAATAGGTTTTATTGGAAGTCTGTACGGGAGTCTACCCGGCGCTACGTGGCGGCCTGCCACATATGCGCATGTACTAAACCGTTAAATAATAAAATCGAAGTTCCGTTACGCCCTAGAGAACCAGACCAACCGTGGAAAGTGTCGATTTAATGGGCCCTTACCCACGAACGGGTCAGGGTAAAACGAATATCCTAATAGCCACTGATTTTCACAGTAGGTGGGTTGAAGCGTATCCCTTGGGTGGAGCAACGGCTACCGTAATTACCCAAACTTTGGAAAGGGAATTTTTCGCGAGATTTGGTTACCCACGTGTGCTATTAAGCAACAATGGTCCTCAGTTTACCTCGGACGTGTGGACAAGTGCACTCGACCGATGGTGAGTGGAGGGGTAGACAACCCCAGTATACCACCCGAAGGCCAATCCGGTAGAAAGGGGTAATCAAGAATTAAAAAAGGGCCTGCGGGCACTTCTGGTGAACGATAATCATCGTCCATGGGACCAGAAACTTTCTTCGGTTCTATTTACATTGCGCAGCCGGAAGAACGACAGGACCGGGCGTTTCACCGTCAGTTTCGGTGTTTGGACGCGAAATTAAAAGTCCGGGAGATTGGGTGTTTACCACGAAGTTCGAAAATACGGCTCGGGTACCGGTGCCATCGGACAACAATGCGGTTGTCGATAAATCAGAGGGTATCCGTCGAGCGTTCGCCGTCGGGGACCGGGTTTACGTAAGAGCACATCCTCTCTCCAAAGCCGATCTGGGTTTCCACGCGGGGTTCACTGCAAAATGGACGGGTCCCGTCACACTTGGAAAAAGACTGGGCATAGGGATTTTCTGGACGGATCAAAACTCGCCGCGCAATGTACACGTCTCCAGTCTGAAACCCGTGTACTCGAAGGAAACATTCGTCACGCAATCGGCCAAGTGATCGTGAGTTATAGTATACACCACAGGTTCCCAAAGTGGTCTATATCGACCCCCCGGGGTCGATTCTGACCTGTAAGGGGTCTATGTTAACGAAAAAGAAAAATGGGGGTTGCATCATGTGTATTTAGGGGTCCACGAGAGTTATAAGTCAAAAATGCGTGTCGTAATTTTCACAAAAACACTTTCTTTTTCGATCGTTAATGTACTATTTCTATAAAAATGTTTCTAAATATGAAGACTCATCTACATAGGTATAAAGATTATATTAACCCATTTTAACTACACAGAACTATGCAGAGAGTTAATTTTCAAAAGTGTAGTAACGATTGTAACTCGTTATAACAAGTTATAACTTGTGCTTCAAAATAGTTGTTTATGTAATGTCATTGTTCGTGATACTTTTAGAATTAAATACTTAACCACATCAACTATTTCTAGTAAATAATTATTTACAGTTTTGGCACTGATGTTGTGATTACAAAAATGTTGTTTAATTATAGAAAAAATAATGATTATTCACGGTATTACATATCTATTTAATTCTATAAAACTTGTTATTATTTATATGATATTTATACTTGTTATATTATTGCATGATAGTTGTCACTTATAACTTAAAATCAAAAGTTTAAATACACCTTTAAATGTTGATATTTAATATTATTCACTTTCGTTTGTTACGGATCATCAAATACAGAGCTTGTTGACACGTAAGAACAATATATTTGTGTACCTACCTACGTCCAACAACATAAAACTAATTGCAAGCATGTAATGATATTATACAATTACGATATTCATAAGTTCTTCTGTTTACGGAATAATATTTAATGTCTAGAGAAAAAATATTATATTTTATTAAAATTAATAATGTATAATAATAGATACTTATCCTATACATTATGCAAATGTATTTATTAATATTAAATGAAAGAGAAAATAGAATGTATGTTATTTTGTTACAGCTTCAATGAGTCCGTTTTATTAATAACATTCCACCAAGTAATATTACTTAATTATCTCAAATAATGAATTTTTATTGATTTTACTTGATTAAAATCTAAAAATGTAATTATTTTTGTTGGATATTTTTATTATAGTCATAATTCAAAGTATTATTAATACAAATTATTTGCTATTTATTAGTTATGTAAGTTTTGTCATGTATGAAATATTGGCATTTTGACCTTATTATTCCCCTTAATATTGCTGTTAATTACTTAAATCTGTCTGGTTCATTTAAATTTAAAATATTTTTTTGACTTCGATGTAGGCAAATAAAATGATATTTATATAATTTTATTATTAAAATATACTGATTTTCAATAAATAATTAATAACTAAAGGAAAATGTGAATTAAAATAATACATAAGAAGAAATTGTGTCAAATGTATGTCTGTTTATTTAATTACAAATGCTATTATTTAATTATAAAACATTAAATTATAATTGTATTATTATAATTATTAACAATATGTATGAAATTGTATGCATTAACCTTTGTTAAATTCTTTTAAACAAATCGATTTATAAAATAGAACTAGTTTCATATTTTGTATGAGACTATTTTAACAATTTCATTAAAAAAAAAAATAATAATAATAATAACAATGTGATTCAATAAACAAATTCAAAAAAAAAATATTGTCAAATAAGAACAAGAAAACTTTGAATGTACGTTAATTATTTTTACGTGCTATTTACCTTTGTTATTTTATTAAGATGCCTTATTTTTAAGAATTTATATTTAATTGATATATTAGAATTTATAGTTAATGTATTTGTTATATTATACATAATTGCTAATCTAAATATAAACTTATTGATGTTTAAGAAAAATTTTAGTTTAAAATGATTATCAATTTAAACGATTGTATTTATAAATATGAAAATTAGGATCTAAAAATAAATAAAATATTTTACCAATAATCATTATCATAAAGTACTGCTAGAGTTTACAATAGAGTAACTGATATTTGTATTTTTTAAATGAATAGTTAATATATTTCCAAATATTAACAATTATACAAAAAAAAAAAAAATTAAACATTTTTTTTTTTAACATTTCGAAGAATAATGTTTAGTTGATTAGATTAACTGGAAGGGTATGTTTTGTTGCAAATTATTGAATTGTATTAGGAGAGCACTTCACATGTTTTTTTTTTCAATCTTCTTCTCCTCTTGCAATGCGTGCGAATCTAGCAATGTAATCAAGCTCTTGCATACTTGAATTAAAATCATCAGCAATTTCATCAGCGGTTTTCTTTGGAGAATTCTTTGGACGCAAACTAAATCTTATACGATTTATTTTTATCAAATTTTTTGTGAAGGTAGTACATATACATAAAGGTGGATAGTCTGCAGTATTCAATTTTTTCATTTTTTGATAACAAAAAAATACCCACTGGAATGAGACCAATGGGATCTTATGTTTTAATGCGAACATTCTCGATTTAGCACTACCTTTTGAATATACAATATGAGTAACTTTACTATTGAGAGTTTTTTCGATTGTGGCACCTAATTTGATTAGATCCTCTTCGATGGATGTAGCCGATAAATTTTCTCTTTTCCCAAAGTCTACAAACACACTACATCCTTTTAAGACCATAGAACGTTGACGGTCTAGACTTGATGTTTCATCTGAAGCTTGGACGGTACCTAAAAAATAAAATGAACACATCAATTCATAAAAATAAGAAAAAATGCAGACAAGTTCACAAACATAAAGAAAATCTGAATTAAAGTTCCAAATTTAAATTTTAATTAAATATCATACTAATATAACAGGTTATATTATATATGGCTTAAAATATTTAATCATATTTAACACTTTCAAAATTTTTAATATTCTCTAGTTGGCCAGCATTTATCACTCATATAACATTAACAACGTGCAACCAAACTATTATAAGCAGACAGCGTGCTAATTTTAAACAAGAAACTAATACCATTAATTATACATATTTTTTTATTTGTGGTAATTATACGGGCTGTACCCTTTTTGTATAACAACATTTGAGAATAATATAAATGCAATAACTTATAACAGGCGTCATCAAAGTTTTTCGTTTGAGGGCTACATAAAATATTTAAAGCTCTTAGAGGGTCAAAATGTATTAACACACGTAATTTTTAATCATGTAGAAATATTTATACTCATAAAAATTAAAGAAAACTTTGAATACAAATAATTAAAAATTAATCACCGATTTTTAAGGGCCGTTTAAAACTTGTTCACGAGCCGTAGTTTGAAGTCCTTTGACTTATAATAAACAGATTATACACAAAATCTGATAAAAAATCATTAACGATAGGATCTGCATTGGCAATTGACATAAGACGCTATAATTAGCCATTAATCAATAATTAATTAGGTTCATTGGTTGAATATTTAGAGATAGCATACGGACCATAAAATGCGGTACAGGAACGAGATGAAATTTTAAAACAGATTAGAGAAACATGACAGAATAATGAATCCATGTAGAATCGATGTTATGCTTTAATAATCCAATTAATAATTGTGGTGGTACGTTGATGCTCAGCTAAGGAAGACAGAGAAAGGATAGTAGCAATCGGTGTATAGTTATGAGGTGAATAAGGCATTTTTAGTATACATATCTAGCAAAGCATAATAATATACGTTGAACACACTCAGTCTATCTTGAACTATCTATGAAGCTTCCAGAATACACTACCATACTCCAAAATGACGCGCATAAGTGCACAGAAATGTGTTTTAATTGATAATTTTCGGTCTTTTGTCGATCAAAAAACCAGATTGGCTCAAACATTTTGTAAATAAAGCTAAACCAACTGCAGAAGATCCTTCTTCTAATATTACACGGACATAATATGACTCATACCAGAAATATAAATTTTATTGGTTTGGCAAGAAAAAACATTACAATACTATTGTATACTTACCACCACCTCGCAATCACAAGTTCCAACCAAAGGACGTATCTTTTATAGTATCTCTAAATAAATACTATATTCGAGCAATTAAGAATTTCCTACTGAATAACCATGGAAGGGTGGTATCACAGTTTCAAGTAAGCAAATTTTTGGGGAAACTTACTTTAAAACTGCGACTCATTTGACTGCTATAAACGGTTTCATAAAATGTGGAATTATGCCGTTAGATCCAAATATATTTGAAGATTCAGATTTTGTTGCAGCTAAAACTACTAGATCATCAATTTGTTCAATAAGTGAAAGTATTAAATATTAAGTATTTAGTATGTTATTCTTATGGAGAAAAAAAACCAGAAAAATAACCGAAAATAAGGAACTGCCACTATATTAACTATATTATATTTCTAATCCAAATAAAGCAGAACTAGATACTTCAATAAAAACGGTAATAGTTAAAAACTTTTATTTACAAATAAAAAAGCACAAATAGTAAAGGCAAAAAAAAAAGAAAATATTACTAAAATACCTCCAATTGATAATCAAGAAGATATTGATGCTGAATGTCCGTATTAATTTTATACCATTTATTTACATTTAATATAAAAATAACTACTCAAAAACATATAAACTGAAATAAAAATTTGTTTGCAACTTGTAAGAAAAATAACTACTAAAGCATTTAAGAAAATTCCTAGTTTATACAACTTTTTATTTTTATGTTACTAAGAAAAAAATATTTCATTTACCTATAGGTATTTACTGTTGAAAATACTATGTATAAACGTATAGACTGAAATATAAATATTTGTCTAAAAAATTTGGTTGTTGATATATTTTTTTCTACAAAGAAGTATTATTTATTTTTATTTAATCTAAAAAATAAAATTTAAAACTTAATTTTGTTATTACTAAAAAAATTTATTGAGCCGATTTAATTATTGGTGATGCCCATAATATTAGTAGAGAAAAATTTTGCAATGCTAATGGGATGCCAATTTATCATGTTTTTATTTTGATCAATATTCTCGACGAGTATTATTATCAGGCCGTTATGCCGAGTCCTACGTAAATATTATAATCGCAATACGACGCGTATACGATTGTACTGATTAGAATGGGCAGTTTTATATAATTGTCAGTTGCGTCGATGGCATTGAATGTAGAATATAATGTATTTAGAATCGGTGGTTTTTATTTATTTGTTGAAAATTAGGCAATATTGGAAAAAAAGGTATTTTTAATTACTGTACCGACGAAAGATCTTGAGACATTTTTTTTTTGTGAATGTAGTCTTGATTTTGGCAGTAGATTGACCGGCAGTTATTGTCACCCGAGGACGACAATATTAAAGAATACTAATTAGATTTAAATGTTTATAAAAACCAGATTATCTGTCATCGAAATACATAAGACACGATTGTACGCTATAACTACGTGAACATAAATTAAGTATTTGATTATTAATATTTAATATTGATTTAAAAATTATTATTAGTTTCCAAGTAAATAGCGTCTCTTTTTATTAAAAATGTATTCGTTATATTTTGAAATTGTTATAATAAATACTAAATAGTTATAATGCAATTTATATAACAATATTTAAAGTGGACAAACCACTTTTCCTACCAGGATTGTCAAAGTTGTAAATTTGTAACTTTTAAAAAATCAAAATTACTTTTTCAATTTACTTAATTTATTTTTTAAAAACAAATTTTGATTCCTGACATGTTCAAGCATAGGTAACAGTGGCGCCGAAGTCCATGTTAAGGTCGGGCCACGGCCCAACCTCTTTTTTGAAAAATATGGATGGTAGTTCTAAATGTGACCTAGTAGGCCACATTATACTCACATCATAATTGTGTTATAAGTAAATTTATAGCGTTATAAAAGTATTTAAGACATTGAGGCCGTGAAGTTTTGAAATTGCCCGACCACATTTTACAAACTTCGGCGCCACTGATAGGTACTATTAGTCTAATATGTTACCTACTGTAAAATGCTACCTACCGAAAAACTATATGCAGCTCATCGTTTTTTTTTTTATTTTTTCGTTTTACTGTGGGAAAGTACATTTGAATCATTACGAAAAATAACATTCTAATAGTTATACAAAACTATAATTAAGTATAGCTGATAAATATCCATTAATATCCATGATAATTTACTTTCAGATCTATTATTTTAGTCTATGTTGTGTTTGCGTATGTATATTTTGTTGCGAGTTTTACTTAGTATTTTTTTATATAAAAATAATATAATGAATAAATTAATGCGATATTTGTACGGGCATGTGATATCTAATGAGGAAATATGTGTTAATTATTTTTAAAAGAGAAATTTGCTACCAGAACTTGGTATTTGTTCCAAATTAAAAGGTGAGATATTTGTGGGGATACGTTGAATTAATACAAAAAAAAGTAATCGTATAAGAGACTCGAATAGTGATTTAATAAAAACTACTATTTACGATGTCAAAAAAAGGTTGACAAACTCTAAAACATTCTTTTTTTTGCATACTATTTATTTATTTATTTATGTATTATAAACACAATATGAAGCCAATCGTACTATTTTTTTATTATTATTGTGCATATACATGTTCCCGTATATGTTTGACAGTTTGAATTGATACTTTGAATTTTATTCTAATTAGGTTATAATAATAAGGTAAGTTGATTTAGTTTATTATAAATTATAATATTAAATACCTACATAAGATTCAGAAGTTGTTGCAAATGCATATTGTAGAACTTTACTTACCTACTAAAATACATTTGTGTCATTTCATATCAAATAAATTGCTAAACTCTATATGTCAGTGACTATTATCTACGTACTCTGTACCTACATAATTTAAATCTCTATAAGTGAACTAATATAATAGAAATGAGAGTTTACTGTTTTTTGAATTGTTATATAAAACAAAATATTATTATTATAATATTATTTATAATAATATTAAAACTTTCAACTTTTTAATTGATATTGTAAGGTTATTCCAGTTAAAGTAGGTACACTATTATTACACGGTTTAGGTTCACTTAAATTATATTGTTAATCTGCATACAATTATTGGAAATATTTATATGTTTATATATTTACACATTATACATATGAATTAAATGCAGTAATTTAGCCGTAGTAGCAAGTAGGTAAATAATAATTAATAAGTAGGACTAGTTAAGTTTAATTGTGTCATAACAATTTTTTAGTTGAAATTATACTTAAATGGCTCTAAAAAGAGTCAAAGCTAGTGGTGTCTGCAATCGTAAGGAGGCAAAAAAAAAAGAAGGAAAAACGTAATGAAGTTATAAAAAAAAACAAACAAAATAAATACCATATTTAACTTAAAAGAGAAGAGTGAGAACCATGGTAGCTTGGACAATGTTGATCACAATATAAAGTAAGTTTTCGTTTATGTGTTTTGTGATATAAATATATAATAGATTATAATGATAGTAATTATAATTTACTGTTGAATTTGATTATAGTGAGCCTTCCTCAGTTGAGGCTAATGTTACAAGTGAAGAACACGATAAAAATTATTCTGAAGTGTTAGAAATACTAGGGTATGTATTTTATAATGTTTAACTTTTAATTTTATACTTATACAGAATAGGTACTTATATTATTTGATCTATAGATATATACTTTATTCATTTAAAGCCTTTATAATCTTAATGTATTATACATATTAAAAAGAAACAATTACTTGTGTACAATTATTTAAGCTGAAATATTAACATTATAAACTAAGTAGTTTACTAACTAAATATAATATTCTTTTGATGAACTTTGTGTTTCTTCATTTAATTTAAGTGAGTAGTAAGTACATAATAGTTTTTTGGAACGTTCTGAATTCAAACGGTTCCAGAGAGTATTGTGAATGTTTGACCAATTTGAAAACACTCTTTCAAACTGGGCAGTTGACGCTGGTAAGTTTAACAATTTATTTGCCAATTCTGGATGCTTATTTTTAGTTATTTTTGTTTATTAGTGATTTTATTTTTATACTATATAAAACATATATAATAATGAGTTTTATACTATACCGTATTATACGTTTCAACCCTGCTATAAATCCTTCAAACATAAGGAGAGAGGTAGCAGCAAGGGTAGAAATAACAAAGCAAGAATCAAACATTAAGCATCCTTTACATGGAGATAACCACACAAGAAACCGACTTAAATGTAGCAAAAACTTCCTGAAAACATCAATCAGTTCAACACAAATACATTAAATGACAAGGAATGACCTACGGAGAAAGAAATAAAAGGATATAACTCACATCTATGGAAGTACCTAAAAGAAAGCTTACCGCCTAGTAGTAGCCTGCCATGATCGACATGTAAAATGCTAAATAATCTACGAACTGAAACTTTTTGGACAGCAAATAATAGGAAAAAATGGAGAATAAGAGAGGGCAGTAAATGTGGCTATGGTCAAAAGCGAAACGTAGACTATCTATTTGCGTATCTACTATTAGTAACTTAAATACCAGAAAGATGAAGGTATGACAACCACTATCATGTCAGACAAGTTGCCGCTTACTGGCAGATGAAAAGAAGACAAAACAATAAAAATTGCTGCTTAGTAGTAAACAAAATGAATAGAGAATCGACATGAAAAGAAGAAGATTAGTTCTTATATTGAACTGTTAAAAGATATATAATAATAATGTTTTTGAGAGAAAGCATGGTATTCTTCTGTGTAAATAATTGGTAAACATAATTGAAAAAAACAAAATTGTAATTGTATTTTTTTCTTAATTACTAATGATTAACACAACGTTAACATAAAAATTGCTACTTGAGAACATATTATAAATTGGAAAAAATTGTGTTTGTTTATTTTTTTAAAACTTTGTTCTTTAAGAAAGTTAATAACAAGTAAAATAACACATATCCAATGAATATGTTTATGGAGTATGCAAAAATACTAGTATGTAATATTTTATCTTATATTATTACAATAAAAAAAGTTAAATACTACATAATTATATTATTTCTTTTAATTATTTCAAGCATAATTAGTAGTATCATAGATAAATATATGTGACAGCATGTTTATTGGTGATAAAAATTCAGAAAAGTTTATAATACCATCAATAAGTTGCTTGACAAAATTAATTTTTTTTTGTTAAAGTATTTGAAACAGATTTATAATTATAGATAAGTTGTTAGATAAATAGTAAATTTTTGAATATAAATGCTGCAAAATTAAAAAAAAAATCTGTCATTAACGCATTTACTTGATTAATTTCACAAGAAGTAAGAGAATCACATTTAGAGTTTCTATGGGTTTATAAGTATACCTAAGTCTATTAGGTCTATAGACCTAACAAACGTTAATTATTTTGAATAATTAATATAATATATTATGGAAAATTATGATTCAATAAAGAAACCTCTAGCAAAACTTTCTCTAAACGTTATTTATAAAATTACTAAATATTATCTTCAAGTAATAAAGCATTTAATAAGTTTTTAAAATTAAAATTAAGATTTTAAATAGCCTGAATAAAACACACTAAAAACAAATACATTTAAATTGGAGATTAGTCATGAAAAGTATTTAATTCTAATAAATTATATAATTATTTAGATATTGCTTAACATTTTACAATCAATAATACAGAACAAGATATTATTGCTATTAAAACTTTCAACGAGTACCTAACTATTATTATTTATATATAAATATTAAATGAAAAGCAATACATGTAGTTTGCGATTGTATGCATTGATAAATAGCTTTTAATTCATGATTTAAAATAAAATTAAAAATTAGATATTGCTTGTGTTGCTTATAACTTACATAAAATAAAAAAATTGGTAGTCTATTACTAATTTTTGTAATTTTATAACAAAATTAACATTATGTTAGTGTTATTAATATTAAATTCTGGAATAAAGCTAGTTAGTTCTTTATGTGAAATCATTTAAAACAAAATGACTGAAAAATTCAGATTATAAGGAAAATAAAATGTTTTTAAATTTAATGATATAGGTATAGATAGCTATCAAAATGTTAATTCATGTACGAATATAAATAACTACAATTGACAGTTGAATTTTACAAATAATATTGTAGATCTATGAAAGAGAATGTTAATGCATAAAAAAAATAAGGAATGAGAAAATTTTAGCCAAGCGCTTAATATCGTTCACAAAAATATCAGAGTATAATGGAAAAACTAGTTTCTCGTAGACTATGAAGAAATGAGGAAAAACCTATACTATATCTATTAAGAACAACCAAATCCAAAGTAACTGTAGAAGTTTAAATTGACACTTACAATTAACTTATAGGAACTAAAATGAATATTATGATAATAGTATAAGTGGTAACGCTACAGTATAGTGAATTATGCAGTTATGTCAAATATCTAAAAACAAATATAATAAACTCAAATACAAGAACTAAATCTACATAAAATATTTGCACAATAAGACCTATACACACTTTTGTCCGTAGTATTGCAATGAATAATTAACTTGTACTTGTTCTGCAAAAAAAAAATAGCAAAAGGCACAGTCAATACTTTAGAAAAAGATTAGGTTGTATCTATTTTCATATTAGGCAACTCAAAATCACTTAACAGTCAGTCATACTTGATACACCAAAATCGTATTGTCTGTAATATTTTCCTATGAATGTTGCGATACATTGAAAGTGTTTAAAGTATAATTATGTAATGAACGAATCTAATAATCTAAGAAATAAAAATTGATTAAGAGTTGAGGTTGGACCTATGATAGTTGCTGTGGAGTGGTTAATACGAGTCTAAATGAAATGTTGTCGTTTCGGGAAGCAGCCCTGGTGAATTGTTATCAGCTAATCCAAATGTAAAACAATAGCGTCGGCCGACGTAAATAACGAAGGTTTTGTGAGCTATGAATGGCAAGTCAGATAAAACGCAAGTACATAGTATAAAGGTAATCACATTAAATATGTGACTCGGTGAATATGATATCTTGCCAAATAAAGGCAAGCGCAAAACGTAGCAGAGCGGCTATCATGAAAATGGGTGTTACGCCGGGGATCGAATAACAATAAACAAGGGCGACAGTTCACGGCGATGTAGTCACAACTGACGTCATTGTTTAGTTCACAGATTTCGCGAAAACAGCGTAAGCATCGAAAGAAACGAAAGGTACGATTTAACAATGGGCGAGGTATAATAATTGTTTATTACAATAATCAACGGCATGAGAAAATAATGATAGTGTATGAAGCATAAACATACCTGATGTTGAAGGGTCCATTGTTATTAAATACGCTGCACACAAAGTTAACCTTCGAACCGTTTGTATTTCACGTTATGTGCTCGACGTGTTGATTACTAATAGAATGAAGGGAGCAACATAATAGTGATAGTATGAAAAATGGCGTCGGCAATTGTTAAGTGTTCATCGTTATCGATGTTTCCAGGTATTCGTCTTACTACTGTCCATGAAATATTAAACCCTACCTACATTGGTCGTTGGCCACACTGTTATGTCGTCCACGCTCTTCGACTATTTCGCGCGTCTCGCCAGCACGGTCGGTCATAGAAATAGTAAAATTAATAGTTTATTATAATATTATGTTATACAATACGTAATAATATTATTTGTTATTAATATTTTCACTGTAGATTGAATAATTGTTAAGTTGATAGAGCTAATTATCTAACAGTAGACTGTTAATATAATGCTCATGTTGGATCCCTTGTTTTGAACTTGGTTGGCTTGTAAGTAGTAAAATATTTGAATGTTTTGATTAAAACTAAAATATTCTGTTTTGGAATATGTAATGAAATCTCTATGATTTCCATGTCCGACGGTGCTGGCGAGACGCGCGAAATAGTCGAACGGGGTTTGTTTGCAAATCAGACACGTGCGAATTTCGGGAGTAGCGTGTTTTAGTTCCTTCTGCAAATCCCGCGAATCCCATTACCCTTCCCTCCCTATCGTTCACGTAACCTATATTGCCGCCACGTTAACCTTTTTTTTTTTAAACGGTATCGCAGGGGCCCGGGAGTACCCGTTAGGGTAATTCATCAGCTCCCCAGCATCGTTTATAATAACTTCATGCCGGACGTTGTCGCTCTCTCTCCTCGGCTTCCCTGGTTGACAGCACCTCATTGACGAAGGAGTCTACAGCCAGCCAATTCGTGAGTGACTCCAGCATCTTTCCCACCACGGTCTCTGGAAGCAATCTTCCCATCTTGACCTGGAGCTCCATTCTCTGTCGCAACCACCTGCCACACACGAAGAAGGCGTGTTCGGCGTCATCCTGCGGTGCTTGGCAGTCAACGCACACCGGGTCGTCTATCTTCCGGAACCGATGCAGGTAGTGACCAAAACACCCATGGCCAGAGAGGAACTGGATCAGATGGAAGTTGACCCGGCCATGTCTCCTGCTATGTCAGGGGCGGACATCCGAGATGAGGCGTCTGGTCCAGCTGCCGGATACCTCGGAAGCCCATCGCTCCTGTCATGCATTGAGCGTGACTGTTCTCGGGTCATGGCCCGGGCGAGGAGTCACGGCACTCCTCCTAAGCACGAACGCTGTCACCCGTTCCCTAGCGAGCAGGTCAGCAGGTGGTGTCGAAGAAATGACATTGACTGCCACCTCTGATACCGTGCGGTAGGTACAAATACTCCGAAGCGGGACCCCCGTTGTGCCCTGTTCAGAAGCCGCACGTTGCCGGGCACGAGATCCGTGGTGTGGGCCCAGGCCGGTGCGCCATACAGTAGCACAGAGTGCACGACTGAAGACAGGAGACGTCGCCTAGCCTCTCGGGGGGCCACCAACGTTCGGCATAAGTCTCATCAGTCTCGCTCCTATCTGCTGCGCTTTTTTGTGTAGCGTATTGTATGTGGGCCTTGAAGAGGCATGACTTATCGATGAACATACCGAGGTTAGGTATGGACCATACCTCAGGTTATTCCCTGCGCTCCTGCCCGCTCACCTTGGCGTATTGCAGCATAATTTTTTTCGAGTTCGCCAGTGCCTCTTTAAGCTCCTTGTGAACATTTCTTGTGTTCAGTGCGAAGGCACTCATTGAATTTATGTATCCATGGAGCTTGTTTAGCAGTTCTTCTGCGCTGAGGGCCCCAATGTCAACGACCTTTCTTGGTGGGGCAGTTCGGATAGGTGACTTGGTTGTAGACGCCCTGTCGGCGTTACCCTGGTGTTGCGTGCCAACAGCCGCCGTGCTTACCTATCTTAAATTAACCTAACCCCCTCCCCTCTTCTCCATGTGCCGCCGTGCAAACCTAACGTAGTCTAACCTAACCGTATATACGCGTTCACCTTCTCCTATTGAAAAAGAGAGTTCTAGAACCCCCGCGCCCCGCCCCGTCCCATCGCCTACCCACCACCGCCGTCGCGCAAACCTACCGTAACCCAACCTCCTCCCCGCCCTACCTATCGTTCACGTAACCTATGTATATTTTGCCGCTGCCACGTTAACCTTTTTTAAAACCGACAATGCACCCGCCACTTGGTAAAGCCGTTAAGCAATGCTTCAAGTGACGGGTCGCCAACATTTATTTATGAAATGAAATGTACATCTGGAGTTTGGGGTGTGGGCAGGACAGTCCTCTGCCGGCAGCCCATTACAAATTTCTTTACAGTTTATTTTTTTTTTATTTTTTTTTTTTTTTATCTCTGGAGGGAATCGACATTGGTGAACCACTGCCGGTTCCCCCTTACCTTGCCATGTTAACCTACCGTAATCTAACCTAACCCCTTCCCCTCCCCGCCAATATGATACCCTCTTCTCCATGTGCCGCCGTGCAAACCTAACGTAGTCTTACCCAACCGTATGTACGCGTTCACCTTCTCCTATCTATTAACAAACTGACAATACCAATTGCACACGCCTAAAAACCTACGCAAGTCCCTAACTTTTTTCGGTACCGGAAAGTTTTTTATGCACTCTAACTTTTCTGGTTGTTTGTGAATGCCCTCCGAGTCAACAAGATGCCCTAGGAAGGAGATTTCGGTAGACCCAATCTTACACTTCTTAGTGTGACAAGTCATTCCAAATCTCATGAGTCGTTCAAGAACTTTGTCCAAGTGGTATCGGTGTTCGTCCTGGTTTGCGGAAAAGATAACAATATCATCCAAATAAACCTGGACGAACTCGTCCAGATAACCTCTTAAAACTTCGTTCATGAGCCGTACGAAAGTCATGGGACTATTCTTGAGACCGAAGGGGAGGACCCTAAATTGATACAGCCCCCTGCGAGTTCGAAATGCTGAATATTTCCTAGCGTTTGGGTTAAGTGGTACTTGCCAGTAACCCGACTTAAGGTCCAAAACGCTGAAAATTTTCGCTCCCCTCATTTGCCTTATCAACTTGTGTAAGTCGGGCATCGGGTATGCGTCAGATTCGGTCACGTCGTTCAGCCGCCTATAGTCTACGCAGAGGCGTGGTGAGCCATCTTTTTTCTTAGCTAAGACTACTGGAGCTGCCCATGGGGAGGTGCTCAGTTCAACTAGGCCCTGTGTTTCCATATCCCTAACCATGTCATCGATAATGTTTTGTTTCACTATCGGGTAGGGATAAGGTTTGAGTGCGATGGGTGTGTGAGTTTTGAGAACGATGTCATGCTCAATGAGCTTGGTTCGACCGACCCGGTCGCTGAAAACAGCCGCGTATTTGTTTAATACGGCGGTGTAGTTTTTGCGCGTTTCCGGGTCTCCGGCGATTTCCAAAGCTGATAAATCGGGGATTGTGTTGGGGGGTGTTGTGCGCCCTTTCCAACATGCTGTGGTCCTCCTTCTAGCGCCCAGGTGGATGGTGCATGCGGCGTAGTCCCAAGAGACTTCGTGCTCTACGAGGAAGTCATGTCCTAGTAATACGTCGCAATACAAATCGTCCATTATGGTTGCTTCGAAAGGGATGGTGAGGTCTCCGATTTTGGCTTCGAAGGCGGAGGTACCACTCGTGGAGGTGGTGTGTCCATCCGCCATTCTAACCAGTGTGGGTAGTCCGTTGATGGGTGATCCGAATTTACGGGCTATGGTTGGGCTTACATACGATTTTTGGGCCTGTGAGTCTAGAAGCGCTGTTACAAAGCCTGACCTAAATTCGAGTTCCACTGCTGGAGTCGGAATTTTGTCGTGGCATGTTTATGTAACGTTCCTAAACGTGGGGGACTCATGCGAGCGGGGTAAGTAGTTCTTAACCGCGACGGTGGGTCTTTGGTGAATGGGGCGAACCGCCATTACCAAGATGTCCTCGTCGATTACCTCTGTGCTCGGAGACCGCGCCACTGGAGCGGCGAATTTTCCGAAAGGGGGGATCGAGTGTGGTTAGCCCGTCCCTTGTTGTTTTTGGTGACAACCGTTCCGTTCCCTATTACCTTTGTCCCTACACCTAAGACTTCCCCTGAAGCCGGATGACTACCACCTTTGGGATGATAGGTATGATTGGGGTGGTGTAGGTTTGGGATTTGAGGGACGCAGCCGACTTGTTGATGTCGGGCGTACGTTGGAACGTCGGAATTTGTGATGGACGCCGTGGTGCTTTGAGCAACCACGGGTGAATTGACGGAGGATATTTCCGAAGACGACTGTTCGGTAATCGTTGGTCCAGTATTCGGCTTAACCGACTTACGGTACGATTTGCCAGAAAGGCGTCTGTTGGTGATATACCCGTCCGTAATGCCAACGGGTGGTATGTGATGTAAATTCGAATGGTTGGTGTGGTGTTGTTTGGAGGTGGTAGGGAGGACTAATCCCTTCCGCCTCCCCCGCCGTTTCCCGAAGACGTGGGACTGTGGGGGCACTCGCTATGCCAGTGAGTCCCCCCGCAATATCTACACGGCCACGGTGGTGGTTTACCTTCGGGTGTGGTGCGAGGGAGTGGTCTGGTTAGGGGCCGGGTCGCCTGTTGGGGACCCTTCTTCCCTTGTGTGTGAGGTGCTCGATCTGGTGGTCGAGCAGGTGGGTTCGTTGTAGGGGCCAGGATAGCGGCTATTCGACGTAGCTCGACAAATGTCACTGGCCGCTGTAAACGAACGTGGGTCCGGTATTCGTCACGCATTAGGCCCGCAATTATACCTACTAACTGTGCTTCAGATTGTCCAGTGTTAACGCGGCGCGCTAATTGGTTTTTCGCGAGGACGAATTCGGAAAGGGATTGGTTGTCGGGTTGTCGCGCAGAAACAATTTCTGCCCTCAACTGGGCTTGAATTTCGGCGTTGTCGAAATTTTCTAAAAATTCAGACCGAAATTCATGCCAGGACAGGTCCAAGATTTTGATAGATGCCCACCATCTTCCCGCTGTCCCTTTTAATTGAGATTCGACTGCCCTTGGCCAACCCGCTGGTGGTATTCTAGCCTGTCCTAGAATCGATTCAGTATTCTCCAAAAACCGTACGGGGTCCTCCGCCTTCGTTCCGGAGAACTCGGGTAGGGATGCTCGCGCAGCGCGCAAATCCTCATACGGAATGAGTACTGAACATTTGGGGGCATAAAATGACGAGGCCGGTAGCCGGTCCGAATGGTACATGTCCGCGAAGTGGACCGATCGATCATGTTGATCGTATTCAGTTCGTGCATCACGGTTGGCGTCGTACCACGAGTTTAACGCGTGTGGAGGTCGATGTGCACCTCCGACTTCGCGGCTGTAATTCCGATTCGTGTGGTGCGGTTGTGCGTCGGGTACCCGTCCGGTGCTGTGGAAAAGGGGGGCCTGTGGGGGGGCAGACATGGATTGTCTACCTATCCGGTCCCATTGTGGGTCCGCCCTAGTCCGTGTGTGTGTGGGCTGCGGTTGGTGGGTCAATTCGGTCCGCTCGGGCCTCGAAGTCGGTATGCCGAGTTCGATACGTCT
Source organism: Sipha maydis (assembly GCA_034509805.1). Classification (NCBI taxonomy): domain Eukaryota; kingdom Metazoa; phylum Arthropoda; class Insecta; order Hemiptera; family Aphididae; genus Sipha; species Sipha maydis. The sequence continues at coordinate 15,274 of JASXSY010001600.1, read as the reverse complement.
GATGCTTTCCGCAATCCGACCGTGATCGTCGAAAAAAAGGGTCAGACAGCCTTCGAGGGCCGACAACCGTGTTTCGAGTGAGGGCTCATTCGAATTGTTTCGCGTCGTTTGACGAATTAATTTTATTTGTTCGTGAGCGGTCTGAATGGTGTCAGTCGCGTACGAACTCGCGTTGAGATCGAGTAGATTCGACTGCGAGGTGCCCGGATCACTCTGAGCTACAGGGTGGTGATGTCCTTGTGGATTACCGACTGTCCCTTCACTTTGAGCGACGTCCTGGGTGCCTTGCTCGTCATCACTAAACGCCTCGGTCGCACTCGACGATTTTATTGAAAATCGGATAAGACCGGGCTCGACATTTTGCGACAAAAAAAATTCGTTTAGACGCGTTTCGAGATCCGCTTTGGTGCCCGTGGTGGATAGCCCTCGTGTTTCGCATTCGTAACGCATTTCTTTCAACGTTAGTTGATTTAACGATTTTCCGGACATATTAATGTTGCGGAAATTGTCGTTATTTGGAACGGTTAATAAGCGATCGTACGTGCGCGGGCGTATCGTGTGTTTTGCGTGTGTGTAATTCTTTCCCTATTCTACGTGGTGGTACTGTGATGTGTAGTCCGCGTACGAGAAAAAGGGAAAAGAAAAATTTTGAAAACAAATTAATTGTTTTGTTGATAAACAACACACTATCACGTTACGCGGATATCACGGCGCGGCGGCAGTGTTTACGTAAACGACCGTTTTCGCTGCGCGTGTTTATCTACGTCGTTAACGGCGGCGGCACACGCGTGTCTATTACGATACCGGCGACAGCAGCGGCGGCTGTCGTGTCGCGGACCGGTTATTAGATTACGGCGGCGCTGCTATGATGGTGTGTGTTTAATTAGATACGTTCGATACGCAGCTAGTGGGACGCGGTTCGACCGGTCGCGATTTCTCGGAACAGATTAAGTCGAAAAATTTAATCGCGTTATCGATACACTGCGAGTATTTCGGTCGATGTCTCGCGTGCACGTGCGATATCTTTTTCCGTAGCCCGGGGACTCTGGTGTGTTCTATATATCGATTTGCGATAAGCTAAGCAGCCGGAGTTTTTCCCTAACCTTCCTTTACCTCGTGTAGTCGTATTACCTAATATTAATACTAAGTAAAAACTTATGACTAAAGCAAAGCGTGGTTTTGAAGCTAGCGGAAATGTATCTTACCTGTCACGTACTTGACCGGTGATTCCTATTCGGGGAGCCAATTTGACGCGGTGCGCAAGGTGTCGAACAACACACGTCGGTGTAAAAGAAAACGATGACACAAATATAATAATAATAAAAAAACACTAAACGCTGTGTTAATAGTATTAATTTGAGTATATTGTTGTGCACTGATTATAAAATTACATGGACAAAAAGAGACAACAAAGTGACACGCTAATGGATGGATGGTAGTCGTTCCGCGGTGTCGGAAAAACAGAACGATTCAAATGCCGTACCGGACGGACGTCGTCGCGACCGCTCTCGTCTCCTTTCCAGTGATGGATGGGAGACGGGGTGTCATGACGATGTTGCGTACCGCGGTCTGGTGGTTGACGAGTGATATTAAGACGCGGTCGGCGACAACCGTTTCGATAACGGTTGCCGCACGGGTCCGCGTCAACCATTACAGGTGATTATAATATCTATTTGAATATGCTACGTGTTTATATCCGAAAATATAGTATATTTTATGTATATGATATTATATAATAACAATTCGTTTTTTTTTTTTTTTTTTTTTGTCTCTGTCACCAGACTCCCTTGTCTACCACATTCGGACCCAATACTTTTATGCTGACCTGACCCTCAGCCCCGATCTCATGGAAAGGATGGACATGGCCAATCTACCAAATGATTTTCCATGTCACACTGACTCGAGGTGGAATGTACCGGGATACTTTTCCGATGAGTCCGACGGGGCCACAATATTGGAATTCGTCGCCCTCCGAGCGAAAACGTACGCGTATAAAGTAGACAAAATCAAAGATAGCGTAATGATTAAGGTAAAGGGAGTCAGGGGGCATGTGGTTAAGCACCACATGTCGTTTGAAGATCACAAGAGATGTCTCTTCGTGACCGAGGCCGTTGAGGACGAATTTGATCCGTATAGTGAGAATAACTCAATACGGTCTTTTGGTCATAAAATCTTGACGTTCAAGACCAACAAGCTGTCGTACAATCAGCGTGAATCGTATGGTCTTGAATTGTCATTTTCATACCCGTGCACATCGACCTCTGTCGTGTAGTATATCCCCATTGTAAGAAATACATATATAACATATTTATAAGATGGTGGTGGTGGTAGTGGTAAATAAAAATGAATTTGTAAATTATTGTAAATATGAAATTGTAAATATTATTTTAAGCCGTATTTAGAATAGAATATATTAAAACTGTTGAAAATATATTATATTATATTATTATTATAATTATTATTATTATTATTATTAATATTATATTATATTATTGTTATAATATTATATTATTCACACCGTACACATAATTATATTATATTATAATGAATTTAAAATAAACTACACGTGAATAACAAAACCATTTTCGTTGTCATTATCGTTTGCCGCTATAATGTGACGACGACTACGACGAGTAGGTGTGAATAGGTTCGAAAATAATATATGGACTACGTTAATGTCATTGATGTTATTTTGGCAGTCGATATTATTTTCTCTTTTATGATACTCGATTACACGGCGCTTCGAATAGCGATTAGATATAAGCAATTAAGTTAAGAGGACTTAAATCACTTTTAAAAATATCACAATAAATTATAAAAAACTGATTAATAATTATTTCGTCCAGGATCTCACCACTATTGAGATCACCTGGCTAATAATAAAAAAACACACACCGAATACATACATTCAAGAATAAAATCAATATAATGCTATTCGAACATCGCACGACCCAACACGCTGTCGTCGACATCCGAACGTATACGTCAAATCTTTGACATCAATCGATGATATGGCCGATAATAATGTTAATGAATTATCCCTATACACATAAGTTTAATAGTTGTATAAGCACAATATTTTACGTAAAATAACTGACAGATTTACCATTTACATTTAGTTTGCAAAAATATCTGTGTATCTATTTTATAGACCAACGTATTTATTTTTATACTTGCCATTGTTTTCAAATGTATAACTATACCATTGATTATAATAATTATTAATTAATAAATATTATTTATACAATAATATTCATTGACGTAACTTGTCATATAAACATTTTAATCAGTCATAAATTAATTGAAACTAATTGATATTTTTTCATTTGAACAGTATTTACTGGAGTATTTACATTTACTATATTGTAACCTAAAGAAAATGAAAAAAGAAAAATATTTAACTTTAATTTATTTATAATTTCTATTTTATTTATATAATTTTTTTTTAATGTGGTCTGGTTCTCGAATATCTGTTTTCGACATTATTTTAGGGAACTGTGGATCAATTATTTCAGGTAAAATACATTTCATATAAAACCTAAAAGTATAAAATATAATATATTAATAAAATAGATAAATCACAAGTAATTGCGTGGCAAATGTGTGTATAAAAAGCGTGTACTATTGTGGTAAATATTATTAAAAAAATTACTCACGTTTGTAACGGTTCAGACATTTTGGTATCCCAAAATGTTTGATCAAAATATATTTCTTCTATACTCATCCATTTGGCCGTGTATACCACAAAAAAACATTTTTTTCTTTTAGTCGCATGTAACTGTCCCATTATTTGGTAGTAATATACATGATCTGTTTTCAATTTAATTCTTTGCCCATTAACTATGCAATATTGTAACTAAAAATGGATTTAAAATTCAAAATTCAAAACTATTTTGTTCTTACTATAAAATGCTACGAAGGTTTAAAACTCTTAAAATCTTACAATATTTATACCAATATGTTTGTATACCTAAATACAAAATGAAGGTTAAGGAATAACCGAAAAAATATTGCAAAACCATTGTAATTATATAGGGGTCGGCAACCTTTTTTATATAATATTTTAGTCACGCGATATTTTGTCTTACTCAATAATTAAGCATAATCTAACACTTACAAGTTTACTGTTCACTGCTTCAATGGCATCATTTGAATCACGAGCAGAATATGGACATTTTATTTCTAATAAATAATGTTCACCAATAAGGCCATCTATAAAATAAGTTGATTCATACAAAAAATTTATCAGCGATCCTCTGTTGGGGGGTTAATTATTTGGATTTATTGATCTATTTAATTATTAACATTGTATTATTTGTATTATATTTAATTTTTATCATGTTTAAAATATAAAATATAACTCATCTATTTAATATTTTGGTAGTACTTAATAATAATTATGTTACCTGGGGTGGCAGCTAGAAATGGAAATTCTGGATCTATAATCAAACCATTCTCATTCACTTTTTCATTTGACAATTGCTCAAATTATTGACGAGTTTGTAAGTTGTCAGAAGCATATAAAATACTATAAACTAAATTTTTGTAGCTAGTGGTTTACCGCATTTTACAAATTTGACCAAATCTTGAAGCTGTTAGTCGTATTTTGCGTTCATTGTACCATATATTACTGTCGCTTTGATCTCGAGTATCAAATTCAATTTTTTTCAAATCAGCTTGACCTAATGCTTCCAGAAATTTAATTTCTTTGTTTTTGATTTCTTCTGGTGTAAACATTTCTATTAGGGGTTCAGCCAGTCCATAATCTTCGTCTTCCCCCTGTATTTTCGATTTTACACATTTTCTTTTTTCCGGAAATAATTGTCTTCTTTTACTAGTATTAAGTCGTATTCTCTCACTGTTCTTCAAAAACTTTTTTCCAAACACTCCTGTAATAAATAATTGTATATATAGTCTATTACAGTTATTATTTTATTATATTTATGTATGAAATTAACCTGGACTGCATTTGGTAGTTTTTTGATGAATTTGTCTTAAATACTGTTTAGAATTAAATGACACAACTGCAGCTTCTATTCTTGTATTATAATTACCTCTGCTGGTAAAATTTAACCGTTTACCAGCAACGTGTTTATTGATGATAGAGTTAAACTGTTCGCAAATATTAGAAAAATCGAAAATTTAAATAGTCTATAAATAAGTCAAAATACTTTGAAAACTTAACCATGTATAGAAAAATACAATATAAAGATTTAGTGAACATTTCAAGTGTTTACGGTTTTTCGTTTTTGAGTTAGAGCATTTAAAAAAAAATATATTTTGTCAAAACGTGAATTTGCGTAAAATTTCCAATTTTTTCGTAATTTTTTTATCGTTTTTTTCGACGCTTTTAAAAAGTACTGTAAAAGTTTGATTTTTGACTTGCCAAAGTACCATCTGCGTTCACTTTCCTTTCAGAAAAGTTGCAGTTAGAGAAAATCGAAGCACTATTACTGCTCCAAATTTTGTACATAGACACAAAAATTAAATAAAAAAAAACACACATCATTGTAAAATCAATACATTCATCACTCCGTTTAGAATCTAAAATATAATATAAAATGGTTATCAATTGTACTTATACAATTTAAGTTATCTATTTACGATTAAATTTTCAAAATATTTTGACTTTTTTTAAGCTATTTAATATTTATAGACAATTTAAATTTTCGATTTTTCTAATTTTTTTTTTAAATTCCTATAAAAAAAATTAGGCACTCTAAAAAATATTTAAAATTTAATAGAATGTTTATTATAAGTTGTACTTATTGTAGTAAAAATTTCGTAGCAAATTTTTGTTGATAAGCATTTGTGAAATAATGTTTACGAAATATGTTCAAAACGTGAAAATTTGAAAATAATTTTGAAGTTGAAAATTCATAAAATGTTTGTATTTTATTAGGTATACCTAAGATTGAAAAACCATATACAAGGTTATATATTCTAAAACAATTTACAATATTTGCTGTTACTCAAAAAGTATAAGTCGTAGAAACTTGAAACTTTCACTAATAGTTGAGAAAAATAAATTTAAATTTAAATATAGTTAATAATATAATATATATACTATAGACTGACAAATCATCTCAGTTCAGAATCGGTTTTCGTATACAATGATACCTGTCATTGCACATCCATAATAGTGACATACTCTACATTACTACTATGCAGCAGAGCGATATACCCACTTGCCCACCCTTTATTTTTAAATTTTAAATTTATTAAGTTTAGTAAATATTATGTTTTAAACACACGTGAAATAATTAAAAACTTACTCTACATTCAGTTTTTCCCCTTTTTGTGTTTTTTTCATACGTAACCGCTGAGATGGTTTACGTATCTTGGCTCGTTGTTTCTTTGGTGACATTGTTTTATTTTTTTTAACACCACACAAATAAATATGAAAATTAACACAGATATAACGAGCGAATATACGATTAAAAAAAAAAGTCTTTGTTACTGTTAGCTTACACGAAGTGAACAATTGGTGTTAAATATAGGAATAAACAATTATTGCTTACAGACTAAATTTAATATAGGCACAGAAGTAATACTGTAGAGTTTATAAATATCTAAAATATCCAGCCACTCCCAAGAACTGAGTAATTTATTAAACTTTCATTTGCCTTTTATAAACCTTCAACTCTAGAAATGTGAAATTCATAAACAAATAATACATATCGCTGTAATGATAATTAACTCTTTTATTCCAAAATAAGAGATTAAATATTACTGACATATTATTATTGTTCTATTCAGTAACATTAATGCATCTTATTATAAAATAAAACTAATTACACGCAATATACTTGTATTTTTGATTTTTAAAACTTTAAAGTTTTTACCATATATCTGCGCGATCATCAAATTTTTAACACATTTACAATATATGTATATATTATTACATATTATAAAGGACTGTCTTCGCTTTAAATATATACATAAAATACCTAATAATTTAGTTTAATTTTGGTTTATTCCTTGACCAATAACATAATCAATTGTATTCAATTTAAATTGGAAAATCAGTCTGGCCTCGAATTAATCGTAATTAATCAATTTCAGAAGACTTTTAATTTTTAATGCTGTTGCGTGCCGTCGAATCAATAGGGATGGTAGAGGATTTAATAAATAAGATTGACTTCAAATTAAAGTTACTACTTTTTATTAAAATAATGTGCGATAAAACATTTACAATGTAGAGTGGCGTGAAGGTGCTTCCTGTGTCCGGACTTAAACACATCTGACTTTTGGTCTGTTGAGGATCCCCTTATATACTAGGATCCCGTGTGAAACAACTTATCCCAGATATGATTTTTAATTATAATCATGCTTAGTTAATATTTCCATTTATGGGCATTAGATAGTTAAACCTTAGTGGTTGGCCTTGTTAGTTTGGCAATATTCACGTATCTTCGCTATTCTTAAATTAATCAATTTTAATAGGTACGCAATTTTGCTGAATGCCCAACCTTGTTTGTTAATTGGCGGGTTTACTATTTTTACATTCTTCAACCTTTCACATGTCACTCATATTAATGATACTTTTGAGAATGTGCTCATGTAACATTTAAGTTTTACTTATTATTTATAACCCCCTGTTGACCTTAATGCCTTAATGCCTTGGGCCCTAAGTCATACATGTCCGTAACACCTCCGCGCGAAAAGAAAAATTTCCGGCCTTAGATGGAAATCTTTTACAATCTTTTACAATGTTTACATATTACAATAATTGGCATATTTTGAATTTTACAATAATTGATTTACATAACTAGATTTTTAAAATTCTGATACAATGTTTGAATATAATTTAATACAATAATCTCTTAATATTTATTGAATACAATATGAATTAATTATTTAATAGTAAAACATTATAGTATAGTTTACAATATTACTATAAATATATTGCCCTTGTAAGTTATACAATCCTCTTATATTTTAATGTTAATTATTATTATGGTTACATACACATTTTTTTTTTTTTTTTTTTTTTATTAATTCACTCCCATAATGTTTATTATAAAATTTTTTTTTTATTTATTTAATTATAAAAAAAATTTTTTTTTTTTTTTTGTTTTATAAGACTCCATCGTCAATTAACTCATCTATTATTGAACCTAATTCATTGCAAATTAAGTTTTGTGTGTATGGATCTATTACTTCCTGAGCAAATCCCATAATAGGTCCTGATATGTGTATTATCTCTGAAATGTTGTATGGTTCTCTCATTAAACTGTTCGCATTCCTCAAATGTTCTGAAAAACATACTAATTCTACTTCACTTCCTCTTTCATGTGTTCCTCTCTCTTCATGATTCTCACCTTTTAAAAATGTACTTAAATGTCTTAAGAATTGTTTTGCTCTATTTGTCCTGGCTTCTATTTCTTCACTCATTTTTCTCTCTTTTTTTTTTTTACTCTTTTTTTTTTTATTTTATTTCTCTTTTACTTACAATTCTGAATTTTCTTGTTCTTTTATCTGTAATTAAATTTTTTTTTTTAGTTTTTTTATTTTACTTTTTTGTTTTATAAAATTATTATTATTTTTTACATATTCTAAATAAATTTTTTGGTTGCATTTTACTCATGATATAGTTAAAAATACATTTTGTCAATATCACATCCGTAACAGGATCGTGACAATGTGTTATATCATGTTCCTCACTACAAATTAAATTGTGTGTCTCTTTTAGGTTTAATATTCTCCCGTTTTTATTTATATGTCCTATCACTTCTGTATATATTATTTTTTTACTATTTACGTCCACTAACTTTAGGCTAAAAGTATTATCATTATTTTCGTCATAATTTGTTATATCTATATACTTTTTTATTCCAGGTATTCTTAATTTTTTCATAACTTTTATGTCCATAGACCCACTCCATGTCACAATGACAGGCTGTGTATTATCTGAATATAAATATTTGGAAATAAATGCGGAACCTAGACTTGTTGCCCCCTTATGTTCGATACTCAAGGTAATCTGCCCCAATAAAGGTCGTAACACGTCTGGTTTCTTCCGCAATATCCCTCCAAGATATCGTTTCAGGTTTTCCACATTCCGTCTGTTGAACATTCTTATTTTATTGTCCTCCGTCAAAATGATCGGTCTCCCTTGCATTTTAACTGGTTTATATTTATTAAGGCTATGGCATAATGCTCCTGATACCAATAATAAGTCTGTTTTGTTGATATTGATGAATTCAAAATCAACGATAACGAATTTTATCTGTGGACTAAAATTTATGTTAGTGTATAATATTTTTAACATTTAATTCAATTTTATTTATATATTTTTTTTTTTTTTTTTTTATTATTTCTTTTATTTACTTTATTTATTTATTTATCTTTTATTTATTTATTTATTTATTTTTTATTTATTTATTTATTTATTTATTTATTTATCTTTTTATTTATTTATTTATCTTTTTATTCTTATCTTGGCGAAGGTGAACGTGATGACTGTATCGTGTTATAAATCTTCTCGATCCTTTCTCTATCGATTGGTTGTATATTTCTTTCTGTACTTTTATTATGATTTTTTCTTGTTCCAATAGGCTTTATATATTTCATGATAGCATATTCATTCGAAACTTCCTTATTTTTTATCCAATATATTATGCAACTTATTAATATTATTACCAATATAAAAATAATTAATCCAATTATTACATAATATAAATATGAATGCTCTTCGCGTTGTTTCTTGTTGTACCAACGTTCTTCTTCATTGTTTATTTGTTCTTCTATGTCATCTAGCGATTTTGATACTTCATGTAAGTTCTTTAGTTCTAACTTTTTCTTTTGTTTATTATCATTTCCTTTTGTTTTTATTAAATTAACTCTGTCTGTTATTAAATTGAATAGTTCTTTCATGTCTGTTTGTGGTAAAAAATCTGTATATATTCCGTTAGATATGTGATCTACTGCTGTTAATATTATATATTTTCCTGTTATTGTACAACTGTTATCAAATATTTGTATTATTCCTTCTCCTGATATTCTATGTATTTGTGGTTCTTGTAATTCTGTACAACTTACCACTAATGTGTCATTTACTACTGTATAAATCCAACTATTTTGATTTTTAAGTTTATGATAAATATTTTTGTTTATTTCTGTTATTAAAGGTTGACATGATTTTGGTGCTGTCTCTGGTTTATTAAATAATTCAATTTCACATGTTTGTTGACCATTGTTTTCTTGAATTGGTTGATATGCATTACATACTCTATATATTGAAGTTTCCTTGCATGATTCTAATTGAATATCTGTAAATGTTGTAAATTGTCTTCTATCCTTTGTAATTGCTATATATGGATTTTCTGGTGTTATTATTACTTTTATTGTTTTGTTTTGTTTGATTTCTGTCATTGGTATTGGTATTGCATTAAATAATGTTAATTCTATATCCGTAACTAGTGGTATTCTTGTTATAAATACTATTCGCTTATTTTCGTAAAATACTGTTAATTTCGTTATTTTATTTAGTTCGTATAATTCTGATGGTTGTGTCCCCATAGGTATATTTAATTTTCCTTTTAATCTGTGTGAAATTTCTTTTAATGTTGATGCTATTTCTTTTGGTGTTATTAAACTTGCATGTATAACTCCTCCTCTTGCTGCTGTTACTATCTGACTTAATGTTGATGTTTCGTAAGCAAATTGATTTGTTAACGCTGTATAAATATTTTGTATTTCTGTCATTTCTAATAATTCTATCATTTTTTCTTCTGTAGTTTCTGCTGTTTTAATCCTTTTTTCTATTTCTTCTAATTTATCTGTTACTTCTTTGTACATTTCGTTTGTTTTCTCGACTGTCATTCCTATTTTTTCTACTGCCGATTTCACTATTGTTGTTTGTGATTTTAACATATGTAATGTATGAGTTTCACTCTCTTCGATTGATTTTATTGAATCGTTTGTTTCTTTGACACAATTATCATCGCATACTCCAAATAATGTGTTCATTGCGGTGCCTATAATGTTGACTAGACCTCTTTTTACTCGACTCTTAACATCTTTTATGTCATCTTCATATTTTCCTAATGATATGTACATTCTCTCTCTTCGTGCGTTAATTTCGTTAAAAAACTGTTTTACAATAAAATTCCCTTTCGTACATGTTTTCGTTGTGTTGTTTGTAACACACGCTCTTTCTATGTTGTTTATTCTTTCTCCTAAGTTTGCATATTTTTTATCATATTCCTCCAATGATAAATAATTTATTAATTTATATTCTGCTCCTATTAATCTTGTTCGTCCATAGTTTTCGAAGTATATTCCTGGTGGTTTTGCATTATACGATGCTATTGAATAATATCGGTTATATTCGTAAGTACTTCCCATTGTCATCACGATACACATTGCCCTAATAAATAAATCTTTTATTTTAATTTTATTTGCTTATAATTAATTTAGTTATTTATTTGTATTAATTATCATTATAATATTTTTTTACGTTATTTTTATGTACTGTTACACCTCTTCTTCCTTTTTGTATAACAATATTTTCCTCTCCTACTACCTCTATGACCTCATATGGTCCTATCCATAAATTATTTAATTTAGTTTTCGAAGCATTATCTTTTAATAATATTAAATCTTTTACATGTATATTTATTGAATTCTCATTTTTATCATATCCTTCTTTAGATTTTATTTTCTTTTTAATTAATTTTTCTTTTGCGATTTTATGTGATTCTTGTAAATTTTGTTTTAAATCATATAAATAATTATCATAATTATATCTAGGTTCAGGTTCAGATTTTAATTTTATAGGTATCTCTAATGGCCTACCATATACTAATTCATATGGCTGAAAATTATGCGAAGAATGTTCTGTTGAATTGTAAACAAAAAATGCGTATGGTAATAAGTAGGGCTCGGAAGTTGTAGGAGTTGCATATTTTTCTGTATGTTCTCAATTTATAGCAGACCAAGCTATAAATCCGTTCTATACAATGACGAGTTTAAATACAAAAATTAAAAATGCATATTTTGCATATTTTGCCAATTTTAGCTAAAAAGTGCATATTTCATTGATTTTATACACATATTATGCATATTTCATATTTTTCTAAAAAAATTGATTTTTTTCTTTCTTAACCTGTATATTTCAACTAATAATTAATATAAAACTCAAAATGACTAATAGTCAATTACGGAGTTATTTGTAGTACTATCTTATCGTCGATAAGCTATCGTAAATATAATGATGGTTTCTTCGTTTATCGTTACTGTTGATTGTACACGATTGATGTTTGACAGTTTCGTTTTAGACGTCGTATTGTTAGTAGGTGAAGTGCGTAAAATACCGTAGTGCGTATATTTGATCAATTTTATATTTAATTATTTATTTCGATTTTATTAAAATGCCAAAAGACATTAATTTACAAAAATATTTAAGAGAATATGGAGACGTGTGACTATTTTGTAAAGTATGTTCAGTTAAAGTAAATGCAGAAAAAAAATTTACGGTCACACAGCATTTGAAAACAAATAAACATGAAATGTTAGGAAACAAAATATGGGTGTCAATCGACGAAACCACTGATGTGGAAGGGAGGTACATCGCTAACGTAGTTGTGGAAACATTGTTGTCAGATGGTCCTGGTAAAATTTTTCTTTTGACAACGGAAGTACTTGAAAAAGCCAATTTCTCTACAATTACAAAACTATTTGATAATGCAATGTTTTTACTATGGCCTAATGGTATACGCCACAATGATGTATTGTTTGTTGTCAACTGACGTTGAAAGGTCGTTTTCTCGATATAAAAATCTTCTATCGAATAATCGTCGTTCATTTGAAAAAGAAAATCTTAAGAAAATATTGGTGGTTCAATGCAATAACTTAACAGGTATTAGAAAACATGTATTATTTTCGTAATTTGAAAAATACTGAAAAAATATTATTAATTTTATTTTCAGCTCAATAAGATGTCAAAATGCCAACCAGTTATACTTTTTTTAGTTATAAATAATTTTTATGTATATGATTAATTTATAAACAACATCACGGATGTATTTAATTTTTGGAATTCAGAATAATATTTTTGCATATTTAACATTTTTAATGCATATTTTGCAATTTTTTCGTGCATATTTTACCTTTTTAAATGCATATTTTGCAATTTTTTTGTGCATATTTGCATGCATATTTTACCTTTTTTAGCTCCTACAACTTCCGAGCCCTAGTAATAAGTTATCCCAATTTGATTGATTTTTATCTACATAATGTCTTAAATATTCTGCTAAAGTTCTATGCGATCTTTCTAAACTTCCATTTGTTTGTGGATGAAAAGGACTTGTATTTATTTTATTAATTTTTAATAGTTTGCAGACTTCTTTAAACGTATTACTAAGAAATTCTGTTCCTTGATCAGTTAATATTGTCTCTGGAATTCCATGAATACATACAAAATGTACCACAAAAGCCTCAGCTACAGTATTAGCTTGATGATCAGGTATTGGTATACCTAGTGAATACTTTGTTAAATCATCTTGCATTGTTAAAATATAATTATTACCTGATAAGGTAGTTGTTAATGGTCCTACAATATCTAAGAATATTTTTTCAAATGGTTTCGAACTAGTTGAAGTTATTGCCATTGGTTGCTTTATTTTTTTATTTGTTATTTTATTTTTTTGACATGACGTGCAATTTTTTATATAATTTTTAACATCCTCTTTTATACCTACCCAATTAAATTGTCTTTTTATTTTCTTAATTGTTTTATTTATTCCTAAATGTCCTCCAATTTTAGAATTGTGATATTGTTGTAATATTGTTTGTTTTTCCTCCTCGGTATATTCCGTACTTGTACATATTAATATTTCTATATTAGTATTTTTAAAAATATATCTTATCATTGACCTTATTTTATTCCATTCTAAATTATCTGACTGACCTAATTTATTCATTATTAAACTGTGTAAACTATTTTCATTACAAAATTGTTTAATGATATATATATATTTTCATATGTTGATAATTGACGTTCCTTATTTTTAGTTATTAAAAATATTATAAAACGATTATCTGATTTAAAATATTTTATGTCTCCTATAATTTTACTAGGTGGCAAAGTTTGATTATTTCCGAATTTTTGTTTTAATTCATAATTTATTCCCGAACTGAAATTATATTGTTTTCCTATTTCTGTAACTATGTGATGCGTATTAGGTGCGTCTAATAAATTTCCTGTTATTTCTTTTACTTTATTATTTGTTATTAATTGCGTTTCTAATTTATTTAAAAATGTTTCATAATTTTCATCTTTTATTTCCTCAATTGTGTACATTCTACTAAGTGCGTCTACGTTTGAATTTAAAACTCCCAGTTTATATCTAATTTCGTAATTATATTCTTCTAATTGAATTCTCCATCTAGCTAACTTTGATAAAGGATTTTTTAAATTAAATAACCATGTTAATGGTCTATGATCACTTACAATTATAAATTTTCTTCCGTATAAATATGGTCTAAATTGATTAACTCCGAATATTATCGCTAAACATTCTAATTCCGTTGTACTGTAATTATTTTCACTTTTATTTAAAGTTCGCGATGCATATGCTATAGGTAAATCTTTTCCTACTTCTCCTTGTGATAATATGGCTCCTAACGCTTTATTACTTGCGTCAGTTGTTAAAATAAATTGTTTAGAAAAATCTGGATATTGTAATATTGGTTCGGAACACAATGATTCTTTTAATTTATCAAATGATTTTTGACATTCATCTGTCCAATTAAATTTTACATCTTTTTTAAGTAAATTTGTTAATGGCTTTGCTTTTGCACTATAAGATTCTATAAATTTTCTATAATATCCCGATAATCCTAAAAATGATTTAATTCCTTTTACATTTATTGGTACTGGAAATTCTAAAACTGATTTAATTTTATTTATATCTGGTTTTATGCCATGCTCTGTTATGACGTGTCCTAAATATACACATTCTCTTTTCAAAAATTCGCATTTATCTGGTTGTATTTTTAAATTATTATTTATTAATCGCTCGAATACTTCTTTTAATTTATTATTATGATCTTTTAAATTTTTCCCATATATTATTATATCGTCTAAATATACTAAACATTTAATTCCTATTATTCCCGATAATACGTTATTCATTAACCTTTGAAAAGTTGCTGGTGATGTTTTCATACCCATCGCCATTCTTTTAAAATGCCAGTGTCCCTGATTAGTTGAAAATGCAGTTAATTCTCTAGATGTTTCTGATAATGGTATTTGATAAAAACCTGA
>JASXSY010001599.1:0-105988 GCA_034509805.1 Sipha maydis | reverse complement strand
GGTATAGATTTAAGCTATCTGCTCGTAGATTATTACAAAACTGGGTCAAACTAATAATACATAAAAAAAAAGTACTTACTACATTGAATACAAACACAAATTTTACCGGACGGCTCAACATGAATTCTCTATACAATGCCCTTCCATATCACCCGCATTATGACAAGAATAATTAGAACCATTGTTCTTAAAAATATTTTCGATAATAATTATTTATAGGTATCATAAAGAATACTAGGATATATACCTACTAAGTGCATACAATAAAGGTGCAGGGTTAAAACATTAACTCCCATGATTTGTATGTTACATATTATTATTTCTACAAATAATATCTTTAAAATGTAAAACCATTAATAAATGGATATTACACTAGCTGTAACCACATAACTGGGACCGACTAGTCTAGGCTGAACTGAAAATATTACAGCTTAAACCAGGACCGGATCGAAATCTTTAATAAAAATATAGAAGTGGACCGAATCAATCCTTAAATTATTTTTTCATACTATAAGACAAGACAAGAACGGCCCATGCAGAGCACTATTAGAAACCATTTTATCCGTAGGAATTAATATCTTTCCAAATCAAACCACAAATATTCATTTTTTACCGCTGTCTGGCATAATATATCTTCTATACTTATATCATAATTAGTGGTTTAATTTTTTCTGTGACATACATATTTTTACCATCTTTATAGTATTTTGTTAAAGATTAAAACCTTAAGGTAATTTATTATTATTTAATATTATTTTTAAAACAATATTTTTTACTTTTAAAATAAATAAAAAAATCTAATAATAATTATTCAATTTTTATTTATTTTAATTTTGTATAATTATAATACATACAAATTCTGTCCATCCATAGCTATTTTGTCAGATGTAACAGATACGTTAAACGATATATTTAAAAATATAAAACGATCTTCTGAACAACATTAAAATGCTACACTAATGGAGGTTATTCTGAACAAATTGGAATTTTTTATTCTAATTTCGAAAACCGTTATAGTTTTTATATAGATATTTTTGAGATTTTCAGAACGTTCAAGGAATAATAATAAATTAAAAAATTTTAAACATTACGTAAGGTCAATGATTCATCATGTTATTTAACTATTAAATGGAAACTTTAAGATTTATTATGTTTGTCATCATAATGTTATTAAGAAACATTGAACATTGACATTCTGTTACTTAAAGAATAAATTAAAAAACTTATAACTATACATTTTATGATTTTTATTTTTATCATTATTATTATTTATGGAAGTTTCATAACATCGAAACTTCAAGTTATAATAAAAAACAGTTTGTTATCTTAAAGTATATTCTATTTTTAACTTTTTGAATAACTTTTATGACACTAAAAACATTAAAAATTTAGTATTATTTTTGATTCTTTTAGTACGGCGATAAGAATAGGCAATATTGAGACATTCCGGTGTATTTTTCAATTTATTGCATTCTAGTTAACCTAATAAGTCCGATTGTATTTAAAATAAGTTTAATTTAATCATAGGAAATTAAAGATGTCTTATCTATATCACCAGACCATATTACGTAACGATAAGATTTAATGGAATTATTGTAGAATATATTTACCAAAAAAAAAATTATTACATACTTTTAGTGTATGAAATCGAAAAAACTCAGTTCAATATTGAAATACATAGGTAAAATAAACATTATTAAACTGTTATATCTATAAAAAAAATAGAAGACATTAGAGTTAAATAATAAATATTGAAAATAAAAGACCCGAATGACAAGTAGTTATTTATAATTTTGATATTACCAAACAATTTGAAAATTACTATCAATATGTTAAATGTATTATACATCTTATACATGCGATTCATAATGATAACGTCTATTTTTCAACATGAGGTCAAGTATCTCTTTTATCACTTTTTGTTCTTATAAAACAGTGTTAAAAAATTCTATCATTGCGTGAAATTTTTTCATATATATATATAATATATTGGATGTGTTTTTTAAGGCTATGAGTGAGTTCAAAATTCAAGCTATGCAATTTTTACAGACATAAAAGCAGTATTGACAGTTCATTCAGGCAAAAAGTTCTTTTTCGAATCACTTCATTCAACTAAAAAATAAAAATATTGTTATTTTCTTAAATTTCAAATGCTTTGTGTACAATATAAACTTAACGTTTGAGTACATATGAATATAAGAATTGAATATTTATATTCCTGCATATTTGCATTATTTAAATAATCGAATATAAATATTTTGCATAAACATGTAAGAATATTTTCATACTCGATTGAAGATTTCATGTTTACGATATAATCAATTTATCCAAATTCGATAATTATAATAATTTTCAATTTGATTTATTTTCTTAAAAACTAATAATCTATCTAATAGCACAATATTAATGTATTTCGTTTATTTACGGATTATATTCTTTTATTTTGCTTTAACTATTTCAACCAAAAAGAAAAAAAAGAAATATTTTAAAATTAATTATTAAACTTTAAATTTATTTAAAAATTGATAAAACAAATAAAATATAATAAAGTCACATGATGATTTTTGTTCATGTTTATAAATGTATTTAGTTTTGAAAAGTTGTAGTTATTTACTTTTATATAATGGAAAATCAAAGTATAATATGTAAATGCTTTATAATTAGTATGAAATAACTGCTGTAATAAATAAATCTGAGACTGTATTGTAGACTATTTTATGGCTTAATAATGTGCACATAACTTTACATTGTAGTCGTAATATGCATTGAATATCATATAATAATAGTTGTTTTAAAAGTATAAATCAAATAATATTTTATTCTAAACACTTTAATATGTCAGTTTTACTACAATTTCTTATAAAACAGATTTAAAAAAAAAAAATTCTAAAGTAAAATCTTCTTTTATAATAGCGAGATAGCGAGAAAAAAAGATTTGTATTTCACGCAATTTTGACAAGAACCTTTTTTTGTAATCATACAAATAAATGAATAATAATAAATAATAGATAATCTATCTAAATATTTTTTCATAGAAAATTATAATGACTTATACAAATTTTTATAACACTCAATGATTTATTTCAGTAAATCACACAATATTAATTTTTCTAAATAATTATACGCTTCTAAAATATTTCTTTTATTAATTTTATAAATATTGAATAACTGACTAGGTGTAGGTCATTGGTATACAAGGTCATAATAATCTAAACAAATAAATATTTAACATCACCTTTTGACATTAAAATAAGCTTACGATAAATATTAGTCAAATTAATTAAAAAAAACAATATCATGGACGACCAAATATCAAAATTGAGATAAAATTGCATTTTACAAATATTAAAATAGAAAAAAATCGAAATTGATTACGAAATAAATGTAATATTATAATAATTATTATTTTCTAGAAGGAATGCACTCCTCTCAAAGGACGTCAGCGAACACTGACGAATTTAAATTTATCAGTCACCCTCAAATCAATACAAAATTTAATTATTCGATCAAAAAATAATTACCTCAAGTATTATACACTACAACATTACCGTAGAAAAGGGGTAGCTTGTAAAATCAATCACACATATCACAAGTGGCATCGTCATAAAAAAAATATTGTCGGCTTACATAAACAAATATGAACTAACAATTAAAATCAATCAATTAAAAGAAAACAATATAAGCGTTATAGATGTACCACGTGAGTCTTTTCTCCGAATGATATGACCGTTGATAGTCACGAAAATAATTTCCGCGTACGTGACAGTATTAAGGGACGAAAAATCTCTCCGATCGAAACTTCCTTCGCAAACGTCACGAGACAAAGAAACACATTTCTCAGCCCATTTCAGTCGAAACGGACCAATACGCAATAAGGTACAATACGTTTGAAACACGCGAGGCCGAAGAGATTTATTTATAATTATTACGCGGCAATGCATTGACGTGTGTTTCGTGTACACTCACGAATTGACAAGACGATTTATAAAACTCCGTTTTTTTTTTTTTTTTTTTAGTGAAATTTTGTATAAAACAATTAATATCGACAATTAGACAATTATATGCTTGACATTATCTTAATAATAATTATATAAGCAACCCGGAACTAGAAAAAAGTGAAATTATGGCAGTAATGGTAATGACTGAGAAGGACGTAAATATATGACGAATATCAGGTGTAATGTTGAGTGAATTTAGGAGAGAAAGGAAACTAGTGCGCTCTGAGGACAAAAAGGGACAATCAAACAGAACGTGATTAATATTGCAGACTGCTGGAGTATGAGGAAAGATGCATAGAGGCGAATCTTTCAAATATAATTTAAAGGAAAGCGAAGGAAGTAAGGTATGACCCATACGGAGACGGGAAAAATAACTGATTAATTTTCGAGGTAACTTCAAGCCATGAAACCACGGCTTGTTTGGAATAGTGATAACTATACTTCTGCACCATTCTGCACCAGGTGGCATAGTTGGGTGGAAGATTAGTGTATGAGTAAGACCAAAAACGATATACACAGGAATTGAGATTGGGACAAAAATCTGACCATGGAATATAATTACTGGATGGAAGACGAATGGACGACGTGAGCTTGGCCAGAGCATCCGTTGTTTCTTTACCTGAGATGCCAGTATGGCCTGGAACCCAGAGAAACTGGATTTTGAAACCCATACTACTGAATGGAAGAAGGAGCTTCGTAATTGAGAGGATAAGAGTACTAGGAGAAGAATGGAAAACATTTGAAGACAAGGATTGTAAGCAAGAAAGAAAATCCGTTGTGCGATCATTAATCGATTATATTATGTACGTCACAGTGTTGTGTTGGAGTTCAAATACCGTCCCATTTCGTTATTCTTACGTATGAATATTATTGCTCAGCGTCGACGAGCGCCGTAATTCACATGACACGCACGTGACCGGCATCCCAGAACTCTGAAATCCTCTCGAACTTTAACTCCGCACTATCCCCCTCCTGTTATCGTATAAAAATACGTTACATCTGGTTAATTAATACGCGGCCGCAAAGGCGGTAGACACTCTGACTGGTGTCGGCTTTCGCCGTGGATAAACGCTGCCGGCGGGGACGTGACGGAGGTGTGTTTGTACACGGGGCAGCACGATGGCGGTGTACCGGAAAACGGAAGGAAAGATCCGAAAAGAACCACTCATCACCGCTCCTCGTGCGCGCATAAAAGGAGCAGCGAGAAATCACTGGGACGTTGCGGTCTCACCGAATGCGCTGCGGGATGTGGGTGGGCCTGGTCAGATGCGCCGGTCGCAGCGGCGGAGGGGTTCGCAATGGGCTTTTGTCGGACGTTTGGCACAGATGCAAACGCAGAGGCGCCAGCTCGTCCTCCGAACGGTTACCGTACACCGTCCCACACTAGGATCGGGTATTACCGTCTCGCGGGGGTGAAAGGACCTCCATGCATAGATAGGCGGCACGCCCCCTCCGCAGTGTGTTACGATTACGACGACGACTTTACCCCTTCCCCCACCGTCTTTACTTCACGTTATATCGCGGAACATTATTTACACATATTTGTTTGTGTATGTATGTGTGTGTGTGTGTGTGTGTGTACTATTTTATCCTGCCTCGACGTGTATCCGAGTACTTTTGTCATTTTGTTGGTCGCAATAAACTTAACAACCAACTTTTACCCGCGTATATATTTCACACCGACCGTGGTTATGGTAATAGTAACACGTGGAAATTCCAATGCTCTCGAATGACCGAGTCCTGGGGTACTTTGTTATTCTAAATGTATTACGTGAACGACGTACATATGTGGTACTGTACACGTGCCGTTACCAATAGTCCGGTATAAATGTATTATCGACGATTGTTCATCACATTTTTTGTCTTCTACGATATGATATAAGTTATTTAACTGCTGATCATTGCTGTACGTATTAGTAATAGTTAACATGTGAATTCAATCTTTGTTGTACGTTCTGGAAAACCATATTGTACCGCTATGATTATATGTGGACATTTTGGAAAGCATGACGCTATAATATGCTACATTTTACCAAACTAATAAGATTGGGATGCATTAACACATAACTTGTAACCAATTAAGTAACAACCGTTTAACTTATACTTTCCTACATATAAAATAATGAAAAAATTATATATCTGTCAAGACTAAGAGATGGTACGTAAAACCATAATTTACGCTCGTGCGAGCTAGTCTAAAATTAGTAATTTGTTTGTAATCTTACAAGACATCATGCATCAATAATAAAGATGTGTCATCAATCAACATATAAAAAGTCTCCGAATAGGCACCAATATCAAACATATTTAACCATTCGGTACAGACGTTCAGCTTAGGTTTGTCATTTTCATGTTACTCTGTTTTTGATTCAGTTAACTTAATTAACATCAACAATATATTTACAAGTATTTGGGTAGATTAATTATTTTTAAACTTATATTTTTACAACTTAACATTGTGTAATACTGTCAAACTCACCACTCGGCACGCTACAATACAAAAGAGTGCCAATTTTACTACTAACACGAATTAAGAGTTCAAATACAACTTGATACTCGACATAAATCACAAGAAAAAAAGTGAAATATAAAATCATGATCAAAATATTCCAAATAATAGAGTATTTACAATGAAGTTAATCAAATGTATTAATTAAAGTAAGATAAGTAAATAACTTTTTTTCTTTTACTCCCAAATTTGTAAAAATGTGTTTTCGATCGCTGTTAATCATCGGTTAAGTAGATTAGCTATAACTTACAAATTATGTAGACAACGAATGTGGAGAAAAATTATACCTTAAATAGAGAAAACCTGATCAAAACGAGAGAACAGAACTTTTATTATTATAAAGACATTCAGTTCTAATGCAAACGAGTATTTTGACACGTTTTCACAATTTCGATATTATAAGTGTGCGCGTGTGTATGGATGAGGATAAAATCTTAAAATATGTACATAATATAACATAAATTATAAAACGTATACCTTTACTTCCAGGGGCGGTATCAAAGGAGCAGTACCAAGGGGCCCCATTCCCTAGCCAGTATGTCTAAAAATTGTAAATTATAAAAAATAATTTCAAATATCTGATGGTATGTACCTGCTGTCTTATAAAAAACCTATAAATAAAATATTATAATATAAAATATATTAAGTTTTGGTTTTATATTATAATGAAAATAAAATTATAAGAAAAATTTGATTAAATAACAGTTATTGAAATAAAACTCATTAACAGCATCACAAATAAAATTCATATTTTTTTTTATTTTTTATTTTTTTGTTGATGATAATATTTTTAACAGTTTTATGATAATCGATATCCCTAAATAATATTTTTAGTATATTATTAGTACAGCCAATATTTTACGAATGAATATGAACAACAATTATAAACCCGAATCCTCAACAATTTTTAATACACGTTTTATATAAAATTAAAATTAATACACTTATTTTTTTTTCTTTGGCTTAATAAAATGACCACTTTTTAAATTTTGCCACTTTAGGCCCAGACCTCACAGGCTTAAGCCAAAATCTAACCATGAATAGAGTTTTTCAGAATTAAATCGCAATATTTTCTTAAATTTTTGTTCTTCATTATGTAGCTGAAGTGAAAAACATTAAACAATATGTTATATATTTTTTACTAAAAGAATAGACCCACATTATATTTCGTTTTCAATTTTCTTTAATATCTAACAACAAAGACCAAAAACCATGAACGGTAATGTCTTCTTAGTTGAAAGACATGTTGGTGACTAATAATGACTTTGCTTCTATTGCTTTTTTGGTGTACAACACGAATCGTTTTATAACGATTAAAGACGACCAAAGCAAAATTTACTCAACCCGCTTCAAGCAGTTTTGTTCTTTTAGTGTGCGGCCAGCCTAAATTGAAAATAATTACTATTCAGTATAAATTGCATTCAAAATTATATGGTAGACTTTTTGAATCCCATTTAATATCAAGTCCATTTTAGAATATAAATTTAAAAAAATGTCGTTGTAATCTCCTATTAATTATAACTAACTTTCAATTGCTGGCGGTTCTGATGACAGTGGTGAGCTTTTAAGCAAAAGCGATGTTGTTCTTTAAGAATTCAGTCTTGAAATTATATGAATTTTTACAGAATTATATGCATTTTGCCAGAAAGTCCTTCTCGTATTATTTTAATTTTCAAAAAAAACAAAAAAGTAATTTGTCAGTAGTACTTAAGTACAAATTTGTTCATCTGTGAATTAAGATAAAAATAATTGTACTGAAATACTAATATTATATATATAAAATTAAATAATCTTCTTCTTTTTCTTCTTCGCCTTTCTCCCAACTATTTGGGTTCACCCAATATATAACAAAATAATAAAAAGTAAAATAAAAATTAATAAATGGTTAACACCCGTAAATTTATATATGAATAAATAAATAAATACTTAGCCTTAAGTATTTATAAAATATGACCGGTTTCGAACTAATAATAAATAGTTATTTATCGTAAAAATAATAATGATAAAGTTTGATCGAAAAAAAACAACGAAAATCCTCATAATTGTCCTAAAAACTATTTATAATTCCAACATTATATATAAACATGTATTTTATTCAAACTATGAATATAATTATTACCAATAACTATCTATTTAACCTTATATAAATGTATTGATCTAAGACTTAAATATATGAGTTTTAATTTTTTTAATTTTATTTATAGCTATTAAATGTAATCACTTCATTAGCTAAAATATTTTTTAATATTATATTTCAACTCGCTTATAAGCGACTTAATAATAATTATAATTAGATTATACATAAATAGAATCCTCAATTTATTGTTTTGCAATTATTATACTTTCCGCAAAAACTAGAGGCTTAACAACTGTTTTCGACATTTTACACAAACGATATTTTCAAATATACCTATGACAGCACAGAAGTTTTATAGTGATCATTATACATTTTATACAATGAACAATTCATTTGATGAATACACAGATTATGCTCTAAAGTTTATCTTGCCCGTATGGATCAATGGTTGAACGCAATGGCTTATTAAATAAAATAAATATATGATCATTATAATCCCATTATTAGTGAGAAGAGAAAAATTTTCAAAATGTATTAAAAATTCGATTTTTGCCATAACTATACAAGTATACTTTTGTGTTCAATAGTAGTCAATAGGCAGTAGTTTGAAATCGATTCCATAAGAATAATAATTGTTTTCTTTTTTTTATATGATTTATGATGTTATACCTTATAAATTATAATGTATACCTTATAATAAAACAGCATATTTCTCCATTTATATAGTAAAAATTCGTCTAGGTAGTCATTGCGAATAATTTAAATATTTATATTAATTTGTAAATGTTTAAAACCTACAAATAATAATTAAAGTAAATGGTGATACAATATTTTTATAAATCAAATGTACATTTTATAAAAAAAAAAAAAACCCTAACATAAATATTATTACGCGAAATGTTTGCATAGTTATTTTCGTTAAATTTGTATAATCCTATCAATAAGTATCTATTTTTAAAACCTAATTTGCGTGATAATACATATTAAGTTTTAAACAATTTAATCAAAGTAAATTTTTTTTGATTTTCTATAAAAACATTTTCATATATTAAAATTCACCGTTCGCAAAACAAGTTAGGTAGTCTTAAAAGAGCAAAGACAAAATATAATACATATTTTATAAAAAGAACAGATTCTTTATTAAAAACAATTCATTGATTATGCATTACGATTCATTACAATTATCTGATGTGCGGTATATAAATCAAGAGACATATATTTAGTGACTAATACTTAGAGTGACAAAATGTATAAACGAAAGATATTGTAACGATAGTATACTCGTATGTTAATATTTTGAATATTATGTAATATGATTGTGACTTATATACCATAATGGTTTTCTCCTATTATGTATAATTGACTACGTATGACTACGTATAATCAAAATATAATAAATACATAACTGATATATAATTAAAATATATAACATGTAGTACTAGAATATGACAACAATATATTATACGTACTGTACATAGTGGTACATGTACCACCAACTTCAGCTGGTATTACTATTCACATTTTCCTCGTGTTCTACGTATAAATGGCGTAATATCAAAACAGTCACGTTTACATTTGAACTTGTCCAATTACAATTTGGTTTTTGATGAAAGTACCGACTGAAAAAGTAAAAGAGTCCTCATTTTTATGCGTTGGGTCATTGAGATTAAAGTATTATTTCAAAAAGTATACTCGGTGATCTTTTTAAACGAGCCGCTTTATCACACTTTTTAATATGTATTGTTTAATGACTCCAAAAAAAAAAAAAAAACAATGTAAACAATCCGGCGTTAAAAACTCTGTCTGATATTTTTAATTGGTATATTTTTCAAGTACCATAAACCGGTATGCGTTTTGATGTGATGTCAGTTAGAATGCATAGATGTACGACAGAACCGCACGGACCCACGTTATCATAATATATATTATAAATAAAAAAAAAAATATTTAACTGATATCGGGTCGGCTAACTTAACAGACCAACACTTAGTCGGATACGCCGTTCGAATCGTACTTTTTTACTGCCCAATACTACAACTCTAATTATTGACATTTAATCGTTCCGTCTCATACAAATATGCTAAATAATTTTTGAACAAAATTGTTGTAAATGTATGTTCTTTAGCTGTCGTTTCCTATATTTCCAACTGTTACGGTCACAATTTAAAAAATAAAAATCACCATTGTTTGATTGGTCATACGAAATTCTTAATTCAATGCATTCGAGAGACCAATAAACATCGAATTCCAACCGGACTGCGTAGTTATTCCGTGTTAACAGCATAAACAGCAGTAACCCCTGCCACGCCGTATGACGAATCGTAGACATCAAGACGTGTGTAACAATAATTAAATTATAATAGTTGTTGTAATGTGTATGACCTGGATCATGTTTACCATTAAGCAGGATAAATAACTACCTATCGCCTCCGTTATTAGAGAGCTTTCATTGTAAAAAATTAATTTTATGTGCAAAATATAATACTTCAAAAAATAAATTAAATCATTTATCCTTATCAGCGTAAGATGTCACCACTTTTATTTTACCTAAGGGCTTTAAAATACCTAAATCAGGCCCTGTATATAACGAAAATATCATTCAAGTACGCAGCACGAACACGTGTTTGCCAACGTTTTGGTGTGAGGTATTCGATTATACGTTTGACACCGTTAAGTCCTGCTCACATGGGGATACTATTGAATAGTAACGTAACGAAAAGTAACGCATTACTGTAATTCCATTACTTTAATAGTAATACGTTAAGTAATTTGATTACAATTTTTACTGTGCAACGAAAATATAATGGAAATGTTTTTATATAAGTGATTTCTCTGATAAAACGCTTTACAAATAGATAATTGTCTACAATTCTACAAATTATTCAACAAAAATATATTAGTTCCGTATTATATTTAAAAATATATAGGTTGAGGATTATACTGATAAATATATATACATGCATTACAACTTTTTTTTTTCAATTGTAACTTGATTATTACTTTTTTTATTGAAAAGTTAAGTAATTTCATTTAATTTAATTTTATTAAATTTAAGTAATAAGTAACAAGTAAAGTAACTTATTACTTTTTCAAAGTAACTAACCCAACACTGCATGGGGATACTCAAAAGAAACCGCAATCACCTGGACTAGGCACTAACAAGGCATCCGGTGCATATGTGTTCCAATGAAGTCGTTTCAGACTGCGCTATTGATATTTCCGCGTAGGATAAGCTGGTCAAGTTGTTTCAAAATTACCTGGAATTTATCTTTATATTCTATAACAAATTTGTGCTTTTTAATATTTCATTAAATATGAAGTAGTATTTTAATACAAAATTTGGCACTAAATTGAAAAAACATCCCGATCATTACAATTACACATAAAAGAACTACTAAAAAAAAAATTGACGGAAAAAGCTTGAAATGGAGCCACGTTACGGAATACTAATAACAGTACAAATATTGATGTACTTATAATAAACAATAGAAGCAGGGCCGCTCTTAGAGGGGGGCTTGCGGGGCCCATGCCCAGGGCCTCGCGCATTGTTGGGGCCTCGCACTTGAATGTTAAACTATTTTCGGAACTATGAATTGCAGAAAAAGATATAATATAATAATATGTAATGTAAAATCATTTAAGTATATCATTTTTCAATATGTAATAACTTTTATTGCTCATCGACCGACAACATAATAATAATAGTCAAAACATAGATGGTATTGATTTATTTAATGAAATAAAAATATTTTGTCACACTTTAAATGAAAAAAAAAAGTTCATTGGAATGTCTTAATGTTTTAAATACGACTTGCAATTCATTCCCTAATATTTCTATAGCTTTAAAAATTATGCTTACAATGCCAATAACTACAGCTAGTGCCGAAAGAAGTTTTTCGAAGCTAAAGATTATTAAAAATTATTTGCGGACTACTATGGTTCAAGAGAGACTTTCTGACCTTACCATTATTTCAATTAAAAATGAAATTTGTAAGAATTTAGATTATGGTGATTTAATTGCAACATTTTCAGAAGCAAAAGCGAGGAAAATTAATTTTGTTTAAATTTATATAATTGTATTTCAATATTCTACTTTTTTTTTTTATATAAACATCAATAATAAAGTTAACGCCTAAAATTATAATAATTTATATAAGTGAATAATAAAATGTATTATTTACTTTTTCGCTATCGTAAAATTAAAAAATTATAATTATAATAAAACATTTTATTTATAATTAAGTATTTAAGTAGAGGGTGAGAACTAAGAGGGCCTCGCAATGATTTTTGGGCCCGGGCCTCGCAAATCCTAAGAGCGGCCCTGAATATAAGTAATATATTAATCAATATGAATAATAAATATTAATAAACACGTATTGTACGAAAAACTAAAAAATGCTGAACTGTATTTACTCAAACGTGCTCATGAGATAACACTAATAATTTGGAATACTGCGCGTGAAAATAACTGGCACCTCAAGTTACCTAATTGTTCAGTCTCCTACTCAGTCTCTCCTAGTATCTACTACCTTAGTATTACACATTGAGGTAACGGAGTAGAATTTTCAGAACCAAATTTTACAATGAATTCAAATTGTATGTAACTATTGTCATATTTGCGATTCATCTGTGTTTTATGTTTTTTAATATTTGAGCTTCCGCTTTCTAAAAATCTTTTCTTTTTACTTAATTTTATATCAAAAAAAAAGTACGAAAAAACTGCAAAAAAATATAAATACTTGATGCAAACAACGCGTATGACACTCGTGAATAAAACGAAGGAACTCACGAAACTAAGATAAAAACATACTATTGTGAAAGAAGAATACGCTTTGTCGGGTTTATCCGATAAAGTTTATCGATTTATATTATATTAAAGAGAATATCGTTATTATTAATTGCTACGATTACAAACAACCTCCACACCATCAAATAATCAATTAAATAAACCAAATAACAATTTAATTATTCGTACCCGGCGCGAACACAGACTTGACACTCTGCGGCCCTCACCACCGTGTTATAATTTCAACGAAAATATATCAATAAATCGCTTAGGATATAATGTACAATCGTTTTTCACAAAAATATTTCGTAACCCAACCCCAAACCTTTCTAAGCATCATGTAACGGTGCGGTGATGGAGCGGCAAACAATGTCATTGCCGTATAACATTAATCACGTACGGAATGGATCCTTTTGGTAAAAAATCAAATCGTGTGAATTATTCGATCAATTTAACGGCGATTAACAAACAGGTTGCTGAACGGTCGATGTCGCAGTTGCAAATAACACTGATAAAATCTAATAAAATTGCTTTTGAAACCAAACAGACTCGTTTCTCATTCTTCTTCGTTTATAATATGCAACACAAAAAAATCAAGTTCTGTCATTGCTGATTACGAAACAATATGAAAATAAATAAATGCATATAAACGCATATAAAAATGCTAACTAGTTCAAAACATTTTACTTGTCTTTTTTTTTAACGCGCTGTTAACTAGTTGATAGCAACGCGACTTCTCTATAATTGAGCTATGGTTATATCTAGTTTCTGTTTATTGTATCATTCTATTATTTTTATTTGATTATAAACTATAAATTATTTTATATACTTTTTTCAAGATACGGATGTACTCAAAATATCTTTTTTTCCAACTTTCAAAGTGATAGTATATCATCATAACTTTTTCATTACTAAAATCAGGTATCTAAAATGGTTATATAACAAATTTATGTTATGTGTATATCAAAATTTATGTTTACTCTAACTAACATAGTAAGTACTTACACATCACAACTACTTTTTTATAAAATAAATCAGAACTACTAATTAAAATACGTACGTCGTACACACTACAACTATAGCCATAAACGTATTTTTTTTTTTTTTTTTTTTTGTGTTAAATCACGGCGCGGAAGAGGGGGGTACTACACCCATGGTTGGGTCGTCCTTCCCCCTCATCCTCCGTATCGTTTATTGTTTATTGAAGATAAACATTACATTTTTCAAGGTATTATATAAAAGCTGTGCACATAAAAAAAAAAAAAGAGAGAGAGCCCTATCCCTCTAAATTTTCGACTTCGGCGTACAAGACATTAACTCAGTAGTTTTGGTTTCTTCTTTGCCTGATCCGTTCCTCTTCTTCTCTGCTCGAAAGGAGTTGGTTGATAAAATTGCTAATCAGCTTCCATTTGTCAAGGCCACTCATCATCAACTCCACGATCGTTTCCGGTCGCAGCTCCTGACCCAATGTTTCCTCCAGTGTCCTTCGGTCTGTCCTCCATCGGTCACAGCCGAATATTGCATGTTCGACGTCGTCTGTTGCTACGAGGCAGTCAATGCAACTAGGGTCTTCCAATTTCCCAAAACGGTTCAGATAATATCTAAAACATCCGTGGCCAGTTAGCATCTGTGTGAGATGGAAGTCAACTGTTCCACTCTTGCGGTTAAACCAGCTCTTAACATCCCTGATTAGTCTCCAGGTCCATCTTCCCGTAGTTTCATTGTTCCATTCAGTCTGCCATTTCTTAAAAACTTCTTCGCGTATTTCCTTCTCTATCGCCGCTTTATTAGGATCTCTCCTAATTTCATATCTCCTCGTCCTTTCCCACGCAAGGAGGTATGCGGGGATAACTCCGGCCACTACCATAATCGCCGCTGTCGATACTGTTCTGTATGCCATCGCTATCCGTAGCGCGATGGTTCTTTGAGGTCTAAGTATAGTTTGAATGTTTCTCTTAAACACAAGAGCCGACGACCAAACTGGTGCCGCGTATAGTAACTTGCTTAGTACCACTGTAGCTAGTAGGCGTCTCTTTTTTTGGCCTGAGCCCCCTATATTCGGCATTATTCTATATAATGCCTGCGATGTGCTTTGCGCCCTTGAAGCCATAAACGTATTTAACGGTGTTGCTAGGTAGTTCAGAGCGAAACCTGAATCTTTATTTTAAATAATTATTTATGAAGTTAGGTTCTTTTGCTATAATACTTATAAAAGGCAAAATAAAAAAAATAAAAAATAAAGTTAGGTATATCAATTTATAGGGACCCCGGCTTAAACTATAAAGCGATTGGGATTTTATTTTATTTCATGGTAAATATTAAATAATAACGAAGTTCATTGATATTGATACCGTGGTGCGTATGCAGTATGTATACTACCATGTACATGTAGACTTTTGTAAACCATGGTTATTAAAAAGTATCGAGTAGGCCTTTTGATCTAAAATGTAGAATGTGTAATATCAAGCTATATTATAGGTTAAGTATTATGAGTATTATGGTTTCGCAATCTTGGTGTCTTAGTTAAATTGCAGCATTAAATGTATTGTTAATAAATAAAAATAAAATGTTTAATGAATTTTAGAACATTTCAGTAACACTTGCTGTAAAATATTGACGACGTCTATGACTATAATGCTAATTTTTTTTATGCGAATTTCAGATTTTTGTCACTAATGAACAACTCTGTGTGCGGTAATATTACTAATTTAGTTGTTTATTTTTAGTAACTTCGTATATGAAAGCCCTAGTAAAAAAAGCCATAACAACGTACTCCGAGAAACAATAACCAGAGGAGACTAAAGAAGAAAAAAAAGAAATAATTGTAATAAGACAGAAGAGATAATGTATTTTATTTTTGTGGCAAATGTATACAACTCATTAATAATATAATTGTTGTATTGTATGAATATCTGTCTTGTGAAAATAACAATTGTTATAAAAAATTGTAACTTATACATAGGCATAAAGTTAACGATAAAAAGTCCAGTAACGGATGAAAACATAATGGCCAGTCTGTGAAGTTAATAAATCAAAATACGTAAGTATTTAGTGTAATAAAACTTTACATTATATAGTCTAGACAACATAATTTATTGTGAATATTTATGACGAAATATTGATACACCCCGAAATTGGAATCTACAAATATAGTATATGTCAAAGTTAATAAATATCGAGAATTTCTCAGTGCTTACAATATAATTTTATTTGAATACTATGATAATGTACTTACTATTATATAAATATAATTCATATTTTTATCGTACTTCTCGAAAAAAAACTTTTTACAAATAATTCGTGTTTTCCAAAAGAATAAAAGTATTATTTAAAACTGTATTATGTTAAGCGCCTTAGAATACAGTCTATGTTATATAGGATATTAGTTCGTACACTAATTGTGCATGAACTTTTCTCAATTAATTTTTTAAACGAATATTCACTTCAGTTCGGTGTTTTGCAGAAAATGTAGAACCACAAATCTCGAGTTGTCAAACGTCACATCGATTTATTTCTAAAAATTTAAATAGAATCAACAGCGATTCATTTATAGGTATACATACATGATAATGTATCGAATTATTGTAGGATTGTATTTATTTATATCTGGATAAAATATTCAAACTTATCCTATATAAAATGTATTAAGTACTTTCCACATGCTCATGCTGTGATGTAAAGAGATTGAACAGTTAAACTCAAAAGCCGCCCTGTCATTCACACTAAGTCAGCCTGAACATGTATGTTATAGACATAACTGATATTATTTTTCAGTCGGAAACAATAACGAAAAGTATTAAATGATATTTTTCCTTTATTTATATTTTAATTATTAACTGTAACGACAAACACAAATATCAACATTTATTCAAATGGTAACTGTCCGTGTTTAATCAAGATGAAAATGTTGTTGGACAATGCAAAATCTGTTAAGCTGTTCAATCATCTCATACCGTGAATACGAGTAAAATTTTGTTACGCGCATCTTCTACATTGCGCACAGCACGTCCCGATAATAAATGTGGAAATATTTGGCATAATATTATCTAACATTACAGGCCACGTGCTACAACCCGATGACGGTAAATAATTTACAGTCGAACGGTTTTTCATCATTTCGATGACGTGGACAAGAGTTTGATGTTTAGCGCTAATATAGTGTACATAATACAGTAAACACATACCAATCATTGTGTCGATTCACGTGGAATGAAGATCGTGTGATTTTATACGCAGTTGGAGGCCAATCTTGGGATTGTTCCAGTGACACGAATTCGGTTTATTTTAAGGGTGTGCCAAATCTAAGGCTGGCCAAGTTCTCTTTTCTACGGCTCAATTCGAAAAATGCCCACGTGATCACAAAAAACACCTAGTTGAGTTCACGTCATATTACTAAGGTGTACTGCGTATAATTCTTCGGTACATCGTCGTGTAGGGTTTTTTTTATTTTTCAAAAATAACTAATCTATTCCTGGACCCAAAAAAATCGATTAGAACTTGAGAACCATATACACGTTAAGCAGAGGCATAACCGAGTCATCGTCAAACGCGTTTAGTGAATAATTTCGGAGGCAATCATACGTAAATTATGCATGCATTTGACAATTGGCTGCAGAACATAGTCAAATAAATATTTTTCTTTTTGATTTTATAATTTGTTTGAGATACACAATGTATTCAAATTAGATATTTTTATTGATTTTGTAGCGGATCCCCAATTTTATATACTATATGCCTATAGTGACTTGAGTATAAGGTTAGATAGTACTCTAATACTAATATATATATATATATATATATATATATATTATAGTTCTATCTAGAATCTATTATAGTATAGATTTAATTTTGTGTAAAGTGTAAATTTCGATTTTAAATAGAGGATTTGTCTGAGTAGGCTTAGACGAACGTTTAATTTGGTTTTTGTACAGTGGATGTGATGTGATGTGACCAGATTACATTTTTATCAAAGTGTACTCCGAAATATTTAATCGTATTCGAGGTGGGTATTATAATGTTTTTAACATTATTGGTGATCATATTCCGTGTTTGAGTGTAAAGGTGATGTGGCATTTCATTTAATTTAACTTTATAATTTTTATACCATAACCATGACCATAAAGCTCATCAAGTTTGGATTGAAGATTTTTTGAAGCCGTAAAACGATTTTCATGAACGAATAGAATGGCTTTATCGTCGAAATATTCAGGTACTATACATAAACAGGCAGTGTCTTGGAAAATAGATTGATTGGCGATGAAAATAATAATAAGAAAAAGAACAGCTATCGCTCATTGTAATCAAATAAATATATCCGATGTTTAAGTATTAAACAAATAAATATTTTGTTCCGGTAACATTTTTAAACTCACGAACGGCACCTGGTCGTATCACGGCCTTCCATCGTATACGCTTATTTTCATTAGTCACCAACGCATTCACGCAGTCGATGAATTATATTATCTTAACCGTCAGAAACGATGATCACAATAAAATACTTTGTTCGTCATAAACAAATGCACATAGAAAATGTGACGGTGTACACATAGAGCTGGATTTAAAAGGCATGTAGGGAGTGCAGTGCACTGAGCTGAGGGTTTTTTTTTTTTGTAGTGCCTTAGATGCTGGTCCTAGATCTTCTTGATAAAACGATACATCATGCGTATAGGAATATGTATCAAAAATATTATATCATTATATAATGATTCAACAAATTGTGCAAGTGTCAAAAGGACATTGTGACCGAGCGAGATAAGGCGGTTGTGATGGTTTGCGCACGGTCACCGACGATTTCGCTTTCTCATCGTGTACTACATAAATATAAAAATTCCACAAACTAATCGACACGAAAAAAAGTGCCGTACCAGAAAATCACTCAATCGACACCCAAAAACGGTCCGACATTAACCGACTAATACGATTATTATTAAGTTTTAACGTGTACCGAAGAAACAATTTAAGTTCGTGTCGATCGATTATTTGTTTTTTGTTATTCTTATTTCGAAGGGCCTCCGACTACTGTTACGATACAGATGAAGCCTGTCACCGCGAGACTTGAATCCGGCAGCGAGCGTACACGCGTGCACGAATATCAACGTCGACGACAACGGTGTTAATACGTAGCAACAAAACGACGACAGGTGCTGTGGCAGCGATAACAATGCGACGTTACCGTGTATGTTGACGGAATAACGACAGTATTAATAATAATAATAATAATACACGTCTCCGGCGCGGACTCAGCGGCGGAAGATCGGTCGTGAAAACGGCCGGGGAAATCGGTAACTTTCTCATTACTCATCGTTATACACGTCGGTCCGCGTCTTTATTATACCGCGTACGCGCGTCGCTCCGGTCTATTGTAAGGCTCGGCGATGACGGGGACGAGCAGTGGAAACAGCAGCGGTGGCGGTGACGGTTCGCTTCATTATCTGCCGATGTTATAATCATAATAATATGTTCGTCTGGGACTTGACACATCGTTTTCCGAACGTCTATAAACACACGGCGAACGCGTAATAACAATGTATTGTGCGAACACGTGGTACGTTCGTACGGTTAGCGCTACGGTGAGAACAAATGCGCACCAACCGCACGGCGGCGTGATCCGGATACGTTTCGTAAGACGGCGAAAAACGCAGTGCACGTTTTCACAACGCGTGACCAAGCTTCAAAGTCGGAAACCGGTTGCATTAGTTTTTAAACGTTCGTGGTGATTACTAATCATCCAAATCGCATCGTTTCCCAGACGATTATAGCCCGGCGGCGAACTTATCGGGCCCTTCGGACGCCATCGGGTCCACGACGGACGCACCGGGGTCGAGCGCGGTGATCGGACGAAACGCGCGAGATGTCCAATAGTCGAGTGTTGTGAAGGATAAAAGGACCCCCGCAGGATCGCTGCCACGTCATGCGATTGGCTGACTATTATTATTGAATTGGTGCACCGCACTACCAGTGGACACCTGTGCGGCCTATGACACGGCGATGGTTCCTGTTGCAAGATCGTCTACGCTTCCGGGCTCTGAAGTACAACATAGAACGTATCGAATTTCAATTCGATGCTCATCTGATTAGTCTTTGTTTAATTTTCATTTCCGGCACGTTTAGATATTTATGTTTATCTATTCAACATTTCCAACGGTGCTAGGTTGTTAAGCTTTTGTTAAACGTCAAACTACATTTTTAATATTAAACTGAACAATTGGTAATACAGGGGCAGAGATAAAATAATGCAGTTTTAACCATGTTGAAAAACCACGACTATCAGTTGAATGCTAAACGCTTTTTGGGAACAGTCTTGTAAATAAGCCAGATAGAAAATAAATCAAAGAGCTTATAAGACATAACTAGATGATTAAAGGAGTACAAAATGCAATAAATAAATAATTTAAATTTATACATCTGAACATTTTGAATTTTGGTAATACCTTGTTTTGAATTTCCACCCTTCAATTATTACAATTATTATTATTTTTACTTATATTTTACACAAAATTGTTAACGTTCTTGAATGCTTCTGTTATAGTGCAGATACTTCCTACAAATTACCAATGTATTTACGCTTAATGTAAATTAAGTTAAACAATTGTATTAGCTTAAAACTAAAAATCATTACCTAGAATATATATTTGTACATAGATTTTTTTAAATTATTAGTATTTGTTTAAAAAATTAAATTCTTGATGCATTTTTTGTTATCGATGATAAAAAATGATTTTAAAAAAATTATAAATATGATTTAATAACAATCAGTCTACGAGAATAAATTTGCTTTTTTAATAGGAAAAAAAATGTCTGTAGATTTTTAGTAATTTTATTAGGATTGGATATAATGTTTATACATTTGTACATTCTGAACTTTGTGAAACTAAATCACAAGAGAATATTTCAGATTTTCAACTAAAATTTATGTAACAATAATT
The DNA here is from genome assembly GCA_034509805.1 of Sipha maydis. Classification (NCBI taxonomy): domain Eukaryota; kingdom Metazoa; phylum Arthropoda; class Insecta; order Hemiptera; family Aphididae; genus Sipha; species Sipha maydis. Next base: position 84,693 of record JASXSY010001599.1, on the reverse strand, counting down.
TACATCATGTTAAAGCTTAAAAAATCTTAAAATAATAATTCACTGCGCACATTTAAATACATACTTGTGAAGTCACGCAGCACGACGTACAGGTACTTTCTACAGTACGTCGAATGGTAATTATTATTAAATTTACATAATTATCATCGGCTGATGCAATCGATTTCATCAAACGTTATACGTAGCAGCTGATTATCGGTGCTATAACATGGCCGTATAATATATTATGGATACGAGCCAACCGAGAACCACGAAAGTCTTAGTACACGGTACGCGCACGCAAAATCGATAACTTTATAAGGCGTTTAAAATAGTCTTATAAAATTACCTCACGTGTTGGTGGCTAAAAAAGTGACTAGTAAGCAATTTCCCATACCATCAATTCCGTTCCTAGTAAAATCGCCTGTTCGATGTTGTAATGTCGAAGCGCCAGGCAAATAATAATAATAATAAAATAGTAGATCTAACTCTTGTTATGGTGTGCATTAGTATTTTGTCACATTCGAAACGGTCACAACAATAGTTGTTATATTTATTATCAATAATAAAATAATAATAAAAAATTAAATTATTATTATTACATCAATATCAGTATAATATTTTGTTCATTCGAAAATAAGATGATCACATTAATTTATTTATGCATACTCGATTTAAAAACGATCATTCGAGATGACACTTAGAAAACATATTTAACATCAACGGCAAATACATAAGGAAATCGACCAAAAATCAATTAACATTTGAGCGTGTTGATTACAAAATTCGAACTACTGCTTGTTTACAGTTATTATATAACCACATTTTATATTACTCAAAATACACATAGTTGTGTAAAATTACAAACACTTTGTTAAAAATATCCATGTAACCACATTTCAAAAGTTACATTAGGTATTTCTTTTTGTTTTATTTTTTTTTTGTTTTTGGTCAGATTTTGATCAACTTGTGGAATGGTTGCAATTTAAGATACGTAATCAGATGGAACGGAAAACATTCGTATTTTTTTTCAAATCCAAACAACATTGATAATGATATTCCATTCCGCACACGCTAAGCATTCGCTCGGACTATTAATTGAACGTCTGACTTAATGTATTTTAAGGCGGTGAATTGTTTAATTTGTTTTGACATGCGAACTCCCATTTTAAATTAGCAAGGGATTTTTCGAGATACCTGACAACGGACTTTCACGAGTTTTCACTAAACCAACTTTGTAACAATTGCGCAATCGGAATTTCGTCGAAACTACCTGCGTGAGACCTTAACACCACCGCAAATCCACTAATCCAAAGTCAACACGAACCTGGGAAAATGAAATTGAAAAACTATCCATCAATGGAAATTTTTTCTATTTTTATTATTTTTACTAGCTGTTCCCGTGCACTTCGTTGCTCGTTAAATATACCAACTCTATATGACTCAAACTTTGTTCAATTCGTTATTTAATATTCGGTGGATGATTTTCTAGATTTATCTTAAGTTTTCTGTTGCCCGGAATAAAAATTCTGATTCGCAGCAGTATATTATCAGGTAGACAACCTACTTGCGGTAGATCGCGGACCTAGTGCTGTTTGTACGTAAGTGTATTATTTAACTCTAATAAAGTATCAAAGTTATACCAAGTTTGACATAATACGGTGGATTAATATAATCAATTAATACATAATCCTAACCTAACCTTAACGTACTAAAATCCGATGAATAAAAGAAACCAAATTTAACCTTTTTTAAATTAGCCTATCTTCTTCCAACAGATCTGCACACAAACATTAATTTATATATAATATAGCTAATCCTGTGCACTTCGTGGACCGAAAAAATCACAAAAATATTGTGATTGTTTAACTCCTTTTTGGACTCACTGCAGTAAGTGCAACTCAGTCATGTGAGCCAATTAATCATGAGAGCCAATTAACAAATAATTATTATATTAATTTAATATATTACCAATGGCAACAACTAATAAATAAATATTATTCTCAAATCTTATAACCCCCATAGCAACCATTTATAAACAAAAATGTCTGTCGTAAATCTCAAAATTCCTGTTTGAGCACCTCCCGGGGGTGATCAATCCCCTTTTTAAATTAGCCTTAAACATATTCTCAGACCTACCAAAAATACACAGAAAATTTCATGAAAATCGGTCAAGTTGTTTCGGAGGAGTTCGATAACCAACACATATTGTGATTCATTTTTATACTATAGATTATGCAGCGGAGGTGTAAGTGGGGGAGTAGGCTATAAATTACTTTGATAAAAAACATGCCTATAACCTTCGGAGGCACGTGAGCAAGCACTGTGCAAAATTTCAGGACGATCGGTGCAGTAGTTCTAGAGTTATTAATGCACAACTTACAGACGTTGACTTTTATATATATATATATATATATATATATATATATATATATATATATATATATATATATATATATATATATATATTACTATTATATGCCATTCTGTAACAAAAAATAGTTAAAATCATGCGATTTGATCTACAATCAAATAACAAAACGTATACTTGTTTACTGTAACAGCGACACGGAAAATATTTTAAACTACTGTAATGTTATATTTTTTAAATAATTTAGGTGATTAACTTCATGTTCAGCTACAAATTGCGCACTGCATGTTTAGAATTCGATTTAATCTTTTACGATTTTGTAACATAATACGTGTATTAATTTTTACTATCTTAAATCGTAATAATAAATTAATGCATTCAATTTTATTTTTCTCTTTTATAATTCATTATGTATATTTCTAAATTAGATAATAGTAGTTAAGTCATTTATATTTAATAACTTACAATGTAACCAATATTATGTATCACAATATCGCTTTATGTAATAGGACATAGTTCGTATATATTTGCAAAATAAAAAAATAAAAATAAATTAAAATTAAATAAAATTAAATAAATTACTGAAAAAGTTGAAATATATAAATCAAATGTATTACTGTCCGTATAGCATACCTTATCTGCATGGAAATTTGTAACTACGGTACATTATTTTTGATATATTTTTTTTTTTTTACTAAAAATAAAATACACCAAATAAAATATTCAATGTAGTATACAATTTATATTGATCCCGTTGTTTGAAAAAGGTTTAAAATCTCTTTTTTCAAAGTTCTATTTCTATATAAATGTGAATAGTTTTTATTTAATTTAGTGGTGTAGTTCCGCAGGAGCAACATAAGTAGTTGCCTCAGAGCGCAAAATTCTTTAGGGGTGCATATAATATGTGATACATTTTATTTATCTATTTCATTATTTTAATATTATTATTAATCGTTGATTAAATGTTTAATTTAATTAAAATTAATTAATTTAATAAGTGTGATTGAGTTAAATTCGGTTATGGCAATATTTTAACAACAAAGGTTGAAGAGTTTAATTTATGTTATGTTAGGCAAAAAATATATTTTTCTTCGAGACAGTGTAGTCAGTTGCAATATATGCCACTGATCTAGAACTATTTTCATAGTAACCAGTTTTTGTTCATAATTTCAATACTACGATCTAAATTAAAGGGCAAGTTATTATTCACTATTTTTACTTTTTATTCGAATTTATTGAAAAGAGCTGGGTAAAAAAAATAAATATTATTTACAATAAAACCTAACACAATTGTAATACATTCAGAGTAAAAATATTAAATATAAACGTTTTGCATTATGTTAACAATTTCATAGCCATTATTCGATTATGACCATGCTGTTTTACAGTTGCAGGTATAAGTCGTTGGCCTCTTAAAAAATAAGAAATCTGTAAGATAAACATAAATTAATAATTAAAATGCAAATTAAGTATATATGGAAACTTATTTATTACTTCAGAGAAAATGTATGATTATGGTTGGCATTCAATTTGATAGATTGGCGCTAGGATTTGAGAAGCAATATCCATAGCAATTCAATTCATTTCTGTCATCCAAAACTTTATATCTTACCAAGTAAAATTAAGGGTGGCAAAAACATTTTCATCTACAACACCATCAGGGGCTAAAACGTTATTTATTTAACTCGATCGAGACACTAAATAAGAAATACATTTTAATCGTTGTCTTTTATGCTGTAACGCACCACAAAAACCTAAGGTTTTATAACCCAATGAATTCGTTGTTTTTTTATTTTTATATTTTCATGATGAATATTAAACTGATACAATCCCAGCGAATAGTATTCTTATGCTGTAAAATTGTTGTTTTTAATTTAAATGCATTTTCAATAAATATAAAACCGTAACATGAACGTTAATATTAAAAAATACCATATGCTTTTATGCATAACTTATGATTTTAACAAATATTTATGTAGTCAATTTTATAATTTATTTATAGCACTTTTAATATTCAGAGTTGATGGTACAAAAATTAAAATTTTTTGCGAGTTATTTGAAATCGAAATCCCCTGGTCCATTTGGTTTCGTTAAACCATTATACAATTCATCAAAATCGGAAACATTAAGGTATACTATTTGATTCGTCACCGATATTTTCTAGATTTTTTTTTTTTTTGTCGCATGTTGTATTTTTGTCATCATATATATCAGAAATTTGTCATCATTTATGTTGAGATCATAGTGAATATGTAGCGCACTGTCGAAACTAGGTTTCTCATCAGTTGAAATGGTTAATGAATGATGACGCTTTAATTAGTTTTGAATAATTGCAATTCGGTATTTGACGTTTTTACAAAAATAATTCGAATTGATAATACTTATATTATCGGTTTATTTTTTTTTTTTTTAACTCATTCGTTATATTTATAAGAAAATATATAAATTACCATAAGCTAATATTGCGGGAAGACTAACCATTCAGAACGATAAGAATAATCAACTAACAAAAGGATTGGATAATAATTCGGATTTACATATTTTTCCCGATTGCAAGTTATGAGATGTACTAGTACAGAGGTTAGCAACCTTTTTACTGAAACAAAAATGTTGTGCAGCACTTGTACTAAAATTCCATCACTGTACCAGAACAGAGCTCCGTGGCGAATCTATTAATATTAGACATAGTACGTTGTTATAAGATAACAGAACAAAATTATTCATTATGTTATCAGAAGATAACGTAAACATGTTACTAACCTATGAGGAAACCGTTTCAATATTAATTCTCAAAACATGTTATGTTTGACGTAGAAATACAGAATCTTGAGTACGTAAAAAGTGGTACAAATAGAGGGCGTTAAAGAGTAAATGTATAAAAAAGATCATAAAAACACATATAAAAGTATACTTTAAGGTAGATAAGATATAAAGTCATTTTATCAACCATTTAAAATATTTTGTACACGTAGCACTGAGAAATTAAATGGGTTGTAATTATTAAGTTTTTGATGGTTTTAAAATTATATCTTGCTAATAAAAGTAAGACATATAATGTAGTATAGGTCTTCAGCCATCATATAGAATCAATTCGAAGAGTAATACCTTTTTAAGATCAAATATCACTAACAAGATCAGATACTTGATAGATATTTGAGTTAAGTTTATGATTTTTACTTGGTGCCGATTTTATTTACATTTAAAATTAGTAATTTTATTTTTTTACAACTTATTATTAATATTATTAATTAATTGCAAATTCATTAAATATATTTATTATATTTTTTTTTTCTTTTTGAATCGAAAACTAGGGAGGCACTGACTTAAATAATTTAACCACTATCTTTAATTGTTTATTTAGTAATATAGCAATTTTGATATAAATGATAACAGTTTATTTTATTTTCTGTTATATAAACAAGTTTGTTACACGCAAGTAGTTGGGGCCTCTAATCTCCTTGAATAATGTTGATCTTCAATTTATTATAAATAAGTCTTAAGTAGACAAGATTTTGTCGTCGACTTTCGTCTTTTTATTTCTTGCTCATGATTGTCTTGACGAATTCCCGTACAGTTGTCCAATTTATATAATTTCCGAGAGAATTATGTCTGGATCGATGTCTTCTCCTATTTGGTGTTGAAGTTTCAGACTGCTATGATATCAAGCGTTGCAATTGAAAATGATGTATAAAACGCCATCCAGAGATCTGTTGCAGTACCAAAAGCCGAGTGACAGCGTCTTACCTATTTTGTGAAGGTATGATGCGAAACATCAATGTCCAGTGAAAGTCTGTGTTAGTCTGTGATAACTCATTTCCCTGTGCCTTCTTGTGAACCATTTTTCGATGTTTTTAATTATTCTATAGGCACATCTCCCTATGGCTATTGTGTACCTTATATTTTCATGTTCACAGCCACATGATACAGATAAAATGACACTCATACACTATAACACATGAACTTGACAAAATTACGATAACCGATCAGCGTCTCAAATTCGTGCATATTACTTTTACGTGTGAAACTGTCCCAGTTTGTGTGTCTAGTGATTTTATTTTAATTATTCGTTCGTAACTGTAAAATGTCTAAAGTAAAAATTGTTTACAGACATATGTAAACTAGCATAGAGATATTATTTAAACCGATGGTTCAATTTTGTATTGCAATATTTGTAAAATGTTTACATGATTTAAATTAAAATATTTTCAATTTAATTATAAGCGCATATTTAAAAATGAATGCATATTTTTTAGCATATTACAGCATTTTTAGAAGAATATTTTGAGGATTTTTCCGTTCCCTAGTTATTACTGTCTTAATGTCTAAATGTACAATATTTATAAAGAATCACGATGTAACAATCATCACTCTAACAATATAACGTATCGTCTTGATATTTCACGAATATGGATCGAGCCATGATGTGCATGGTTACATGATGAAACATAATATATTGAAATATTATTTTGATAGTAGGTACCTCAAAAATGCAGAATAAAAGGTCGATAGGATGATAGGATTTTCCTATGTAGCAAAAGCACAGTCAATAGCAACGATGCATTAAAACTATTAAATAATCGTTGGGTATCATTCAGAAATAATTATGTATGACTAAATACGTTATAAGAATGAATAAAGTAACATTATATGACGGACATTAGTACCAAATTCAATATACAGTTATAAAAACGCATCGTCTCCTTTTCCATAAAATGTTAGATTGTTTTAATTAAATAAAAGCTATCGTATTTAATATTAACCGCTGTACGACATCTAGCGGTAAAATTGTTCCCACGTATAACCAAAAAAAGATCAACCCGAACTAAAACTAAATACAATTAATATTTAATGTCAACACCCTTATAAAAGTATAAAATGTATATGTAAGTTATTGAAGTGGCTGGTGTTATTTAATATATTGTTATGTATGTTTTTCATGTTTACCAAATAAATTACAAAATTAATATTATTGACTAACCCAGCACACCCTTGAATAAATATTTACAAATAAATACAAATACTTGTAGTTGTAGTTCTATGCTCTTTTATTGTTTTCATTAAATTTTCTGTAGGAACAATTTCATTGAAAAGCGTATAATTTTCCATTGCAAATAAAACACATAATAACGAGATGACAATAAAAATACGGATGGTTGGACAGAACTACAAAACAAATCAAATTTCCGTAAGATTTAGCACAAGAAAAAAATTAGAAGTAAAAATCGTAAATGTCATACAAATTACATATTTATGAACACTATAAAATATGGTCCATGAACTGCTCATGATTGTAGAATGTGTATATGGCATGTAAAGAAATCAAAATTCGTGTTACAATAATTGTTTGAAAACAGCGCAGTGGACAATAAAGAAAAATATTAGATTATGATTATAAATTCAAAAGTTTCAATACATCAAATGATTTAAAAATTTGAAGATTTCGAACCCAATTTAAGTTATGATTTCCTCGATTAACAGGTCGGGCTTTGGAAGATCGAACGATATTCACTACCGATTCGTCTTATTTCTTTTTGACAAACAACACGTAAGGCTTTATTTAAAAACGATTTCGAAGTGTTAAACCAATCTTGACTGATGAAAGAATTAATTGCAACAGAACGGACATAAAATACATGACGAACGTTTATTAACGCAACGTTGAAATATTAGCATAAAAGACAATAGAAAATATATTAACTGAATAACTCCACATAATAATTCCATATACGCAGATAGCTTACAGCAAAAAATCATTTGATAATGACTCAAAGAAGAAAGAGCAACAGGAGTAAAATTGGATTGATAATTATTAAACGTGAGGATAAAACATAGGGTACCATTTTAACAGCTAGGTATAATATTGGTTTTACTTGTCTAAAAATAAATACATATTTGCGTTGTTTACGTTATTACTATAGTAGTATTATAATAATAATTATGAATCTAGATAATATTGTAGATATTATTAATAAAAGTGTTCAATTTAATGATCTCCTCAACAATAATCAAATTGCAACGATACTCATCACATAGGTAGTGTATAACTCATTATTTATTCCATATAAATCTTTTATTACCGTGTTACTTAAATCCAATGTTACTTTCATTTGGAACATGGCCTGTAAGGATATAATTCTATATGCCATTAATAAAAACATATAATACATTAATTCCTATTTACGTCGTTAGCAAAAACACAATACCAAGTAAACACCCTTTAGACAAATTTTAGTACTCAAAATAGTCTTTCCTGGAACCAAACAATCAAACCATAATACTATGATATCATGTAAATACATTATATTGATTTGTTTATTCAGTATTATATTGGAAAATAAAATTGCATGGTATAAAAAGTATATAAAAAGTTATTATACATAGAATAAAATCAAAGCTATTGAAAAAAAGCCATAAATCATTATTTATCCATGAAACAAAAACGTTAATTTAATTCACGGTTGGTGTAAAAACACATAAAGTGAATAAAAAATATTAAATTAATTTAGTTTGAGTCACGTGATATTACGTTTAATCTAGTCCTAGGTTACAATACAGAGCGTATGTTTTATTAATACTCACGAGCTTTATAGTCATCGAACAATGTTTGCATTACGTATATGTACCAGAATTACTTATAAATTTGTCTGACATCAATGTAGAAAAATCGATTTTTAAAATAAAAACGATTTTATTCAACGATCAACATACATGCTTTTATGTCATTGTACATAATATAAAATTATTTACTGCGTTTGAAAGCTATTTAACCATACACAATGAGGTATAAAAATAGCGATTGTGCTGTGTTTTGAGAGGTTCAGTGTGATTAATTAATTTTCAAACAAAGGGCTTAAATATAATCAAGTGACAATGAAATAATAATCAATAAAAATTATGGTGTGTTTTTTCCCGATTCGATTTTCAACATTTTACCAATAGCTAAAACGAAGGAGTTATTGGATCATCACAGGAATATGAAATTTTCATTTTTTTAATAAGTACGAATATAAAAAACGTTATTTTTATTATTCTTATGTTTACCAAAATGTTTGATTTTTTTACCAAACAAGTAGTAGATGGTTTACTAATGACCAAATTCTACATCGTTCACTTTCGTTTAATCAATAAAACAATAAAATAGCGTAATTAGTGATATGTATTTATCATTAATTACCTTATCTTATCGGTAGTAGAACTTATGGAATTTCTCAATCCGTAACAAAAACCATCATTTACGTGGTACTCGCCTTCGCTGAAATGTATCATCCTATAATTTCTAATGATCGGATTGAATACAAATCCGGATTTCTGATTTTTGGATTTAAAAATCCGAGATTTGAATTTATCATTGCAAATTTCCGTATTCTAATCATATAACTTTCATTACACCACTTTTTAGTCGTTTTTTAATTTCTCAGACAAAATGATGGTGGATTTTAATAAGATATCTTAATAAATGTTAAACATTTCAAGTCTCACGTACCATTATTTTTGGAAATACGACTAATAATAACTAAAATGTATTTTATGATATCCGAATTATATATTATTTATTTATTTAAAAATATTTTTATAGACAACTCTTAGTGATTTTATTGTTTATTATTTATTTTGTATTGTTTGCCTATTATTATTTATATACGCTATAGAAAATTATTATTTTTCGTTTCTCTATAGATAATTATTCTGATACTTGTAAATTGCGATAAGTACTAATTTTCTTCGATCGAATTAGTAACTTTCATTATTTATTTTTTTATTTATTTATTTATTCAAAAATATTTTTATAGACAACTCTTAATGTTTTTGTTAAAAAAATATCATTTAATTTTTAAAATATTTAATTATTTTGTATTTACTATAAATAATTCTTAAAAGAATACTAATTTAATGTTTTCAAATCCTAAATCCGGATTCAATGCAAAATCTTGATTTTAAAATCCGAAATCCGGGTATACAGAAAAATCCGGATTTCGGATTTCGAACTCCGAACATCCGGATTTTCAAACTTCAATGAATCAGGATTTTTTCCCATCACTAATAATTTCCACATACATGGTACGATCACCATCAGACGTTAGTCTCTATCATTCTTAAAAACGTTAAACCTGTCCAGGCGGACGCACGCTTTAAACAACGAAATACCACCGACTATGTTAAACGTTTGGATTCCGAATTCCACCGGATACCACAAATCGATGTAGTGAACCATCAATCATTAAAGCCGCGGCCACATGGTGATAATATAATGCAATAGTTACTATCACGGAACTGATACTGTCACTATCGTTTGGTATTCACATCAATTTACCGTTAGAAATGAAACTGTGGTAGTGTGATAATTTTTTTTTTTCTATCATATAGTATTGAATTAATTTTTTTGATTGCAAATGAAATAATATCTATTTAAACTATTTTTTATTTATATTTATTTAAGTTTGTTATCATTAGGGTTCGGAAGTTGTAGATGCTAAAAAAGGCAAAATATGCACAAAAAAATTGCAAAATATGCACGAAAAATATGCATTAAATATGCAAAAAATATTTAATAAATACGCAAAAAAAAATATCCTGAAGTTCAAAAAAAAAAAAAATCTGATGTTGGTAATAACTAACACAAAGATTATTTATAACGGAAAAATTGTACAGTTGGTTGGCATTTTTTCGATAAGATACAAAGTACTTACCATAAGTATTTCGGCATTTTAGTGTGATAGATTAAATGCGTATCACATCGTTGTTATTAAATTAATTATTGACTGTGAAGATGTCAATAAATGTCTTCGTTGATAATTTTGAATTGTATATATTCAATATTAATTGAAATTTACAGACGAAGAAAACAAAACTTTAAAGTTATAAACATTTTTATTAGAAAATATGCAAAATATGCACTTTCAATTTTCAATTTTTTAGTTCACCATTATATAGTTCAGATTTCTAGCTTGATCTGCTATACATTGGGAACCTACAGAATAATATACGGTTCCTACAACTTCCGAACCCTAGTTATTATACAAGTTACTCGAATATATGTACTCGAAGACTTACATGTTATTGAAAAGGAAATACGAGACACGTGAAAAAAGGATTCGGTTAAAAAAATAGATTAAACTCATAAATCAATTTGGTGCTTCTAATATACTTTTAAAAGTGTTAGCTATCGAAGAATCAAGAAGTTTTTTTAAGAAATTATGAAGCAATGTTTGATACTCTATTTTTTTCATAATTTATATTCAGAATCGATTTTAAATCACAGGCAGAGAACCTTTGGTACTTCTCCAAAAATATGTGTATATTAAAAGTATTCGTATTAATTTTGATTTTAAATAAGATTACAAAAATTATGAGTATATATATATATATTATGTATTATACATAAGTATAAGTAACAACTTATGAGAAATAATATTTTAATTAAAATATCGAAACAAATTTAAAAATGATAACAAAATATTACCAACGATAGTGTGATCCATTCTATTATTTTATAAATAAATTCATTTTTGAGTCTCAAAATGTCAACCAATCATGTTCTATCGTCTTTTATTGATGGTTTTGACTATCTCTCTGCGTTCCTCGTTAGTATAATACATATTTGTAATTAATTAATAACAATTCACTACCGCACACAAACACTTTAGTTAAAAAATATAATTTTACCTCTAACGGAAAACTTAACGATTATCTAATAATAATTGATAAACTATTCTGTGATAAAACATATTAACTCGCGCTAGAGCGTCTATACGCATTTTACCGGAATAAGAGTAAATTTAATTTGACGAATTGAATTAAGTAACAATTACGCACTAAGTTAATTCGCATTAACGACTGCATACAAATAAAGCAAGTATTTTTAATAATAACTTTACCTTTTTGCAAATTAAAATCACTGAAAAATTTATTGAAATTACTGTTTTAAAAAACAGTTTTGAGGAAATATTTCAGATAGTTACAAAGATTTGCATGTTCATTATTATTACATTGACTGAGAACTTTGTGCACAGGCACCCTAGTCAATGTAATAAATGGTTAGAGAAGTAATAGAGATGATTATTTTTAACTCTTATTTCTAGGCTGATTGGCTGATTATAACGCAAAACATGTCGTTAAAGGTATTAAAAAATGTATTTCTCCAATTGCTGTCAACTAGTTTTTCAAACATTAAAAATAAAAATATAGTTTAGATAGAAATGTTCGTCAAGCGCAACCTCGTGGACGACTAGTAAGATAAATTATCGTGATCAACGTACCTATGTGCACTTGAGTGCGCCACAGTGATAATCGAATAAACAGATGCCCAAAAAAGACTGTGTACACATTGTACAGAATATTCATCTGATAAAAATAATGTATTAGCATTTTATGGTTTGATTTGAGATCAACAGGTTTTAAACAACATATTAACCGAGCACGCATTGAAACCACAAAATCTGATATATCGAACTTAACGATATAATTGCCCAGAGTCTGTTCTTAGAATTGTTGTCAGCGGCGAAATTATTTTAAAAACCTCTGTACACACTGTTGCAATAAATATATTTGTACTCAATAGATACGTATTATGTATACCGTTAACTAAATATCTGTTAAAAGTAATTTTTATTGGGATTTTAATTTATATATACATCTAAATTAACCACTATAATAATTATAAATAATAAAATACATTTAGACAAAATACTTTTAATATAGGCGTTGGATAATTAATTATGATTTAACTTTTTAATAGATGAAAATGTAAATTAAATTAAATTAAATTAATAATAATACAGTTATACAAAACGAATATTTTTCTGGTTGTTGATATTTAATAAGACTTTCTCTTTTTAACACTATAGTTATTCTTCTATTTCTTCTTCTGGATGTTATTAACTTCTTCAAATATGCTTCAAAACCATGATTATTCTTTTAGTTATTGGTATCTTTTATTTACATTTTAGTTTTATTCAGCCAGATTGGTTGATTTGATGATTTGAATGATCGAACGTAGTTTATTAACAATGCAAAATTAATTCTCAAAAATGCATTAGCGCTGAAAAACGTCTTAGAATAGACCTTGATAATGACATACAACACACATAAAAACACTGTTGGTTCTAAGTGAAATGAGAAATATATTGGTTTTACATGATGTGTGTTTTTTGTGTATGTACACATTGTGTATACGGCTGAGATAAATAGGCTGAGATGGTTTGGGCATGTGATGAGGCGAGAGGAAACGAATGCAGTAAGAGTGGTTATGAAGATGGACGTTGAAGGGAAAAGAGGAAGAGGAAGACCAAAAAAGAGATGGTTGGAGACTTTGGAGAATGACATGAGGGCTGTCGGTGTGTGCAGAGGAGATGTGATTGACCGAGTAAAGTGGAGGTGTAGGACAAGGGTGGCCGACCCCAAATAGTTGGGAGGAAGGTGAAGTAGAAGAAGAAGAAGACACATTGTGTATACGACCAGAAAAATTACTCCTATCATCCAAGTGAAAAGTAAATCGTAGGAAACTGATTTTAGTTGGTACTTTGGAGTATTAATGATTTGAATTCATCATTAACTTTCTTAATAATTATGAAAAAATAACTTCAACATTAATGGCAAACCGGGTTCCCACAAAATCGAATTTTCGTTTTTTATCGTAACTCAAAATATAGTAATACTATTTACATGACGTAATTAACATCAAATTAATGATTTAGTTATTTAAAATACATAAAACATTCAATTTTTATACCTATGACTTGCAAATCAAATACAAGATTTTCCATAAGATTTTTCTTGAAGCCAAAAAAGAAAAAGAAATTACAAAGAAAAAAGTCACGAAAAAGTTTAACCTATCTAAAAAAGAAATGTAGTTCTTCTACTGTATCAACTATCATTAAAAATACAAGCTGATCTTCCTGACCTTTTTCACTCCGAATCACTTTTTCGAAAATACATCGATACATTGGTTCCAACTTTTAAAACTAATATAACAATATTTCATTCAAATATCACCTGACCAAGGAGCTTCACCCTTTTTTAAATTTTTATTTTATTTTTTTTATTATTACCATAAGGCCTTAAGCGGAAAATACACAGTAAAAAATAGCATACATAAATTTATAATTACATAAATTAACATATTAAAAAACTCAACACTATCGGTAAATTCTTACATAAAGTTAACCGAAAAAAAATAATTAACAAATTGTTTAGAAACCAATTACAGTTAAACATCAAAATTGTATACACATTTTCAATGAAAATTATGTGCACTTTTTAATGTAAAAATTATTAAATGTATAACATAAATAATATCCAAATATATGTTTTCAGTATGCTAAAATGTTTAGAACGTTTAAATCGATATTAATTTCCTAACTTAGATTTGTATTCAATTATTAACATTATCAACACTTGAATCTTAATTAATGTATTTTCGGCGTAAAAAAAACTTGAATACAAAATATTATAATTTCAGTTTGACTTTATTCTTAAAAGTTTGATTTATATTTTTGGGTAGTTAAAAAACACTCAAACTGTGATATTTTCACCATTCAAAAGACAAAAACTTCTAGCGTAACATTCACAAAAACAAATCGAAACCGATATTTATTGCGTTCCAAATTAATTTTAAATCATCTTCACAGATTTATAGGCGTTGTTACGAGTGTTAAATTTTTTTTAATATTATATGTAAAAACACAAAACGTTGTGAACAATATAACAATAATAATTTATACCGTTCCTGTGCCGTGTGCTGGTCGATAATATCACTCCGATGTGTCTGTCTCGATACACAGACGATTGGAAAATGTAAGAGTGGAATAAACTGCCCTCCCGTCTGAAGGCGTACCGAAACCACATGATCGTGCCGTGCATTGAACACACGTAATACGTACGCCCAGTCTCGGGTCGTGTAAACATTGTCATTGTACGCAGCGGCAACGTCATAACAATATATAACAACATGTGTACGTGTGTATGTGCGTGTGTACATTCAGATATACAAATGTGCATATACAAGGTCCCAGCGCCGCGTGTACGTAATGAGTTTGACTAGCTTTAGTCGCACAGATCCATTCATCATCGGCACGCGCGTCGATTGCTCATCCAACACCGCTGCAAGTGTCGGTCGGCTTATCAACGAGGTGATACTACAGGTAAATATTGTAGAAAAAAAAAATTATCGTAATATTATTGATTGTTTGTTTGAAATATCAGTTGTAAACGTTTAAAAATATCCGACACCACATGTGTGTGTGTGTGTTCCCCGGACGGACAGTTGAAACGGTAAATGAATCGCTCTCGGTTCGCTTTTTGAAACTTTTTGAGTACAAAACTGGCAGCCAACGTATTATTTACATTAACGCTGTCCTGTGTGTGCATTGTTCGCCCAGAGTACGCGAAATGATTCGAATGATAAATAATAACACAAGTTTGATTTCAAAACGTCCCGATAACAGCGTTCGCGTTACGAAACCATCGAAATTCTCGTCATTTTCTTGTGATCGATCAACTGAAAAACAGATTAATTCAAAATTAGACCCATGCCAATGACGGTGTTTCTTAATTTTTCGTCGGAAAGTAATATCTTTGTAACATAAATATTGTTATTATACATCGTATTATTATACGTGTTCTTTGAAAAATCATTATTTATTCTTAACGACGGGGCATTGAACGTGCATATAATTATAAGTAAATAATACTTTTAGTCGATTACGTCTAATGAGTTGTTTAATGCAAATTATAATAGCAACGAATTGAGTACGGAAAAATACTATATTGCGATTTTATACTTGAATCTAGTAGTTTGAAATGTCGGTAGTTTTTATATATTTAAAGTTTTATTACGTCATATTACAACATTAGAGGTTTAAAATGATAACTGTCAATCTTGAAAATCAATTTGATTTCCTCGTTAGTTTTTTTTTTTTTTTTTTTTATAGGTAATATTAATGAACTGAGCTGGAATCGGAAAAAACCCTAATTTAAATTTTTTTTTTTCTAACTCTTTTTAAACCTATTGTTGATATTATTCTATTTATTTTTTTATTAGCTTTTAGTCGGCGACTATGACAGATTGTTGATGCTAATGGGTTCTGATTATTATAATAATGACTAGCAATAACTGTATAGAAGTTAAATGCCTTAAAAGGGAAATCCTTAATAATTAATATTATTATTCTAATTGCACTTAACGTCAATTATTTTAAATACATATGTATTATAATTAATATCAAAATTGGTTTGATTCATACATTATTATCACACAATCGTAAATCCACTTCTTTCTTATTATAAATTAAATTCTTATCACATAATTTAAAATTTTATTTTGACTTGGAAATCATTTTGTATATGACCTACGATCTATTTAAATCAAATAAAGTATTTATGCATTTACTGCACACCGGTAAATAGTCGTATCAAGTAATTTAAACAATTTATAATATAAAATAAAATATAAATAAATTATAAATAATTTATAAATTTAATATAATGTATAAATTAATAATATTTTAAACATAGTTTAGATGGATAAGCACAATAAAAACATGTCCGTATTATGTTCAATTGTGATGTCAGATAAATATTTAAACGGGTTTACCGTAAGCCACTACACAAATTATTCTCGAAAATTGATCTGTAATCATTTTTATTCAATTCGAACTTGCTGTAAGAATTTATTTATTTTTTATTTTTTCTTAAGTTAAATCAAAACCATTGCGTTACATTCAATTTGACGGACTTAACATCAAATAGTTTTATAATAGTACACCGTCTTAAATACTAAACACGGAAAACAATCGAACAAAACAGAATTTTAAAACTATCTTGCGTGTCGATGTTTAAATCGAACCCGTTTCGATGTAGATTTTCGTTATGTGGAACATAATAGTATCACTCAATTTTTAATATCTAAATACATACGCAGCAACAACAACAAATGAATAACTGAAAGCAATGTACCGTTTTGACTAGTACAGGAAATCGTAATTATAATTACCGACCGGTATTCAGCGATTAATTACCGGTCCCATTGATCAAGGCTATGTAGATGGCACATACTTATACCAAAGTGTGTTATTGTATTTTTTTTTTTTTTTCATTACTAGTACTCGTACATTTACACACCATACCAAACGACAATACGAAACGGAATTGGATGCGATCGATTTATGAATCTAGATTCATAGAAATTATAAAGAAATTTCGCCGAACTATTTTTTAATCCGTTAACCAACCCACAAAGATACTGCATAATAACCTAGAGTTTTCACGCGGTGTTACAAAAAGACATTATACTTTGCGAGTTTTGATTCGAAATTCAGTAGATCGTTTATTATAAAAACTCCGGGCGGAATCACGCATTGTTCTTCTACTTTGCATAAGAATTGACAAATTTAGTGTAGTCATCCCGTTCGGCCTAATGTATCCAATGCAAATTATATCGCAATCCGTACATAACAAGCGGCACAATCGTTCTTCCTTCCGCGAATACAAAAAAGTGTATAAAACTGCTCTTATCAATATAATTATCATGATACAGATACCGTTGTTTAATATTTATCAAAATACGTTCCATTGTATTACGTTCAATAACATACGGTCTCTGTGTCATGTATAAGTAGATCGATGTGCAGTTATTATTCGTACGCACAGAGTAATTGGGTTAAAAAGTCGGTCCCTAAGGCGAAACATGTCTCTCCCTCCACGCACGCACGAGGATTTTTTACTAAAATTCCGAACAACACACACATACACACACACACACACACACATACTTGTCCACGAGCACAAACACCGAGTCCGCGAAATAAATAGATAAATCATATTCATTTCACAACATCAGCAGCATGTCACGCGAGTGCGTGTGGGTTTAGGAGATTACGATGTTTGTATCGAGGTCGTCGGCCAAAGCTAGTTCCAACGGGTATCGAAAACATACATCATGTATATTATTCTTTTAATAATATAGTAAATGAAGAAAGAGAACAAAAACGCTTTTGTATCCGACTGTACGTGATATCGCACGATGATGATATTTGCTTCGCACGCAACATTTCCCCGTCCAGTCGATTTATTTTACATACATTTAGTTTTAGCTGTAACACATCCGGCACAACCTCAGAGCGTCTCGAATCCGGAAGAGTATATAGAGGGAAAAAATTAAAGCTTTAGGAAAAAAACCATCCATCAGTTAAGGCGCGAAATCCAGAACTCTATAGTCTTTATTTTTCGTCCAAATTCCGACATCACATTCAATAAGCCAACTCGACATTTACGTATTACATTATTCAGCCATGTCCCCGTTGCAAAAAACCGTGACTCAATGCGATTTCCAAAGACCGACAATGTTATAATCGAAAATCAAATCGCGTTAAGACTTCCAAACATGCTTACCACGGATTATACTCGTACCGTATGATTTTGAACATTATAGAAACTTCAGACTTCGAATCTTGTCCGATTAGTTGTTTTTCCACTCCGACAAATTATAAAAAATGTGGATTTTACTCTAAAAGTGTTGTGCCAATACTGTTGAGAACGCACATTGAAATCCAAAAGAGTGACGCAGCACCGGAAGTACACGATGTCGGTCG
This sequence comes from Sipha maydis, assembly GCA_034509805.1. NCBI lineage: Eukaryota > Metazoa > Arthropoda > Insecta > Hemiptera > Aphididae > Sipha > Sipha maydis. The sequence continues at coordinate 65,757 of JASXSY010001599.1, read as the reverse complement.
TTGTACAACATGTTATACAATTAAGTATAGCATGTTATACAATTAAGCATACGCGCGAGCTTTTTGCATAAATATGAATAATTATAAATCAGGCACGTAAATAAGTACGTATTTTGGGTGATGGTGGAGGAAGTTTTTGATTAACCTTTTTCAAAATTATTGTGGCCTAAACAATGACCAATAATGTGGTATACACCGTATAGGTATCATAATTCGTGGTTAATACGATTCGGACATTGGAGGGGGAGGGCAGCGATTGCTCCTATGTTTCCCTTAAATTACGTGCCTGTTATGAATACAGTAAGATTCGATGCGGTCGGCGGGAACCGATGAAAATATGCCGAAACCGAAACACCGCCAGTACTCGTTTTACTCGCCAAGTGTGTTACTAAATGTGAAACAATAACAATAGTAATGATAATAATGATCGGTTTGTTCTCAGGTGAAAACTTCGAAATTACCGACGTCGCGTGCCGCTGTTTAAGTAATGAGTAATTCTGTGGAGCACGATCGAGTCCGGCGAAAAATGAAGATGAACAGGGCGCTGAAAAAATCGGAGTCCGGCACGTCTAAACCGTCCGGTGCACCTCCACCAGCACCAAAACCGACGTCATCGCAGCATCCGTCGGTGGTCAAGGACATTTTGTCCAAACGTCCGGACGTGTTGAACCTGACCGGATTTAAGGGCGGAAACGGTGACGGGGTCGTAAATGCAGTCGGTGCAGAAACCGTTGCAGTTGGCGACGATCGGGTGGACACGGATCCGAACGAAGCGCTGCTCTTGTCACCCTCTTCCGACATTTCGTCTGCGGTCATTATCGATTTGCCCACCCGTGCCGACGGACAGCCCATCACGACCCCGGTCAACTTACGTCAGTCGCGGTAAGGCGAGTTTTAAATCCGCAGGACTAAAAATTACGGTGTTTCACGTCCTCGCATAGTCATTTGGTTTCCCGTCGTTGAAAACGGAACGAGTTTTCGGATAAAAATAAAAATATAAAAATAACTATAACTCGTAATCACAGAATAAGTTAAATCGGAATGGTCACTTGTAAATGTGATAACATGTATTTTGTAATAATTGTAATAAAAACATGGAACATACTTCATTATTTTGATATTTTTATAATGTTTATTACACCAAAAAATATTAGTGTTGGCCAACGATATCGATAATTCGATACGATATCGATATCGTGGGTATTTTTTCAATAATTTCGATATCGATATCTAAAAATAATTATCGAAAATATCGCAATATCGGTGTGATTAATCGGGGCTCGGAATTTTGCGGTTTTACGGATGATTAAACACTAAACTGAGTAAACAGTATAAAATTAAATTTAAAAAAAATATCTGTCAGATATAATAAAGATAAAAACGTAGATTATGATACGAGACGATATTAATATGAATACTTTCAATACACTCATAATATAATATGCATTCTATACTTTTAATGTTTTAAATTTTTAATATGCTTCGATATCGATATCGGTATTTTTCCGATATCACAATACGATATCGGGGGAAAAAATGCGATATCGATATTGAAAATTATATCGTTGGCCAACACTAAAAAATATACGAAATAAATACACTATTGGAACTCCATAAAAATGGCCGAATGATTTTTGAACTCTCCTATGTTACATGTGTAAAATCTTATCAGTGACCGTTCTGATTTCACTTATTCCGTGAAACTATAATTTACACATTATGTTTAATGTAGTTTCAATGTGGTAGATATAACTTTTATTTTTATATAATATTTAAATAATATTGTCTTTTTTTTCAAGTGCTTAATATCTAAAAATTGTGGGATGATTATTTTAAGACATAAAATAATGATAAATATACTAAAACAATTTAAGTACGTCTAACAATTAGAATAATAATACTTTAGATAAGATAGACCATAAAAAAAAATTAAAAATTGTACGATAATATAGCAATATTGTAATACATATCACAACAACATACAACTTCACCGTCTGAGAAGCTCAATCCTGCGTGTGGTGATCTCGAAGTACGTACTGGTTCCAAATTTCTTCGCGAGCAGACGATTTTTTTTGTGGATTTGTTGCAGGGCTACCGATTTTTTTTTTTTTTTTTTTTTTTTGTTTACCGACGGACTATTATTACACACAATTTACGGGTATTGTCGTATTTACTTTTCTTTCCGACAATATTAATGCCACCGAAATGTTTGGACAAAATGTTCAAAATTCTAACTATTTACGGTTATAGGTTATACGTATTTTGTCTACAGCGAACCTTTGATAATATCAATAGACGTACTCAGTATCGTAACCAAGTTTTATAGGGTTTAGTTCTAAATAATAAGTACACAAAAATACAAAATTTTATTTTTTTTTTCTTTATTTAAAACATTTAATAATATATTTAGTACATAATCAGGGTGTAACATTTTATCATTGTGTATAATCATCATTGCAAAAACATTGTGTCTAATTTCAATATTATTACAAGCATGGTGTTTCACAAGTATTTTTTTATTCTTTTAAATATTGAAAAAATATTGTTTACCAGTAATTAGTTGTATCTAGGGTAGTTTATAAAACCTGTAGAAATTTGAAAGAAGAAAATAAAATGTATATAATTCATTTTTGAAGAGCGTCGATAGCTATCTTTGGTAAATCATGAATTTTTGCAAATTTTTGTTGCCACATTTTAATTTCACTCACAGCAATCAACTGAAGGTAAAATAAAGTGAACATTAAAATGTTTATTTATTTTAAATTATAGACATTTGAGATAAACGTCACTCTTTCAATTAGATTTAAAAAGGGATCTACAAATGGATTTAATACAGATATTCTATAATAACCTTCAGACAAATTAACCTGTAAATTAAATCTGCTTTTTTACTTGTTAACTGTACGAAGAGTATATATATATATATATATATATATATATATATATATTTAAGTCATCACATTTAGATTTTTCATTATCAACTAAAATTTAAATTCACTTTTATAATTAAATCTTAACTTTTTAATTATATTTGTCACTTCATCAGTAATTTGAATAGCTTAAACTGCTATATTCTTTGTCTGAAAAAATTAACATAATAGCTTATTAATACTCAACACATTTATCACTATATAATATACTAGTATAAATTCTGGTTATTATAGTCTTATAGCACACATTACTATATGGTCCTGATGAAGCATTAGGGCAAGTATAAATTTCGGATAAACTATCAATAATTGCATCAAATTACTCAAGCAAAATAATTATTGATTCATTTCGATTTACATATATTTTTAAAAAATATCAGTTTTACGAGTAAATGGTTTTGAGTTTATGAGGAACATACATATGCTATTTCTTCAGATATGACATTATTTTTTTTAGGGTACTAAACAAAATATCAAGTACATTTTGCTTCTGCAACTAGTCACGATGCACATCAGACGACAAGCGTTAGTCACAGTAAAAATTTTCTCTACAACCTTTTAACTTAACATACCTTAAGATAAAAAAAAAATCAATGGTGGGATTACGACATCCAAACACACTACGTCAAATCCATACTGGATGTACACACAAAACAATGTCTAATATTTAATAACTGTTCTATTATTATATAAACTTATACATGAATGCCCGTAGGTAACGTTGAAAGGAGGGGGAAATTATTAGCGATCAATGAAAATTGCACGTAACGAATCGTCATTTCGTAAAGAATCGTGAATTTTTTTAGGGTTTTCATGCCCAATGTCTATAATAATAAAAAAGCTATTCTTATTAAATTACAAGTTTATACTATTTTTCTAAGGGGAAGAAAATGCCCCCCCTCCCTTATGTACTAAAACCTGTATGATTCGTATATGGTTATTTTAAAATATAACGCCGTGAACTTTATAGATCGTAAATCATTTTTAAACTCTCGTAATAATAATAATAATTACTGGTACAATATATATTATCTATTTTAAACTTGATAAGGTATGTTAATATAGCGTTTCTCGAGTATAATCTTTTTTAATTGTTTCTACAGTGAAATTAGTCAACAAAATATTATAGTACGCTGCACAAATCTCGCAAACGTGTTGACATTATCATAATTAACTATCCAGAGAACTATCAGTTTTTGTTATTTTAATTTTAACTGTATAAACATAATACTATGTTATCATGATACTTTTATGAGTATAATTTGTAATTCTTTGTTATTAATATCAACGTAACATAGGTTAAACTTATATTTTAAAGTTTACTTCACAATTTAATAGAATCGAAGACAATTTACTGCATTGTTAACCATATTCGAATAGCTTCTATTTTTTTCTTTTTTTTTATACATCCATTACTTATTTTGTGTAATAGTTTCAGTTTCACCTAGAATATTTTCATTTAGAAAATGTTATCCAAAAGATACTTTTTATTTTATTTTCGTTCTATGTTTTCGTATTATTTCTTCAATGAACTAAAATTGTTAAATTCTTATTAGTGATAATTTATTGATTTTTTAGTCAAATAAAAGTTCCGAATGTGTATAAAACAACATCCGGTAAAAATTTAACATTTCAGATAGTTTAGGATACAACTATGCTATCAATAATCAATAGTCGTTGGTCGTTAAGCAAATATCAAGCAATATTTTCAAATAAAAACCAAACTCGCTTCCATTGATCTTTTTTTTTCCTATTACTTTTAAATTTTGAGAAAAACAAGGAATATATTAGTTATATATCTTTTTGTGTATGTGTGAATGAGTATGTACATAATTTCGTCCAAAGTGATTGATCAGATTATCACTAAATAAAAAGTAAAATATGAGAAAAGTCTAGTTGGTACTAGAGAGAGTAATTTTATTATCGAATAATTGAGAAAAATAAAGAAAAAATTGCAAAATACTTATTTTCTAGTTTATACTTCAAGAAGTTATTTCACGAATTATCAATGAGATTTTATTTCAATATTTAAATATTATTACAAATATTCATATTTGCGAATAATGTATGAAAAATTATTTATAAAAAAAAAAAAAATACAACATTTATGGCTTAATTATCTGTAAAAATTTGAATTATATTATTCGTCATAACTAAAAAACAAATAAATGCCGATACACAACATTTTTTAGTAAATACTTATATTACAAAAATACAATAGTTACGAGAATCTTATACATTTTTGTATATTAAATTTATATATAAGTTTGTAATTGTAATTTTTTATTTTAGACTGGCAAATTGAAAACAATAATTTTTATTATTTATATTTTATTATCTTTGAAGAAAAAATAATTATTGAAAAGCTTTACAAAATTAAATTTTGTCAAAATCAGTTGTTTCAATGAATTATTTTTAAGTTTTATTATTTATTTAGATGTTATCCAATAAGGATTTAATGTAGGTATCTGAAGAATTTAAAGTTATAGAGTACTTATATAGGCATTTCAAATACATTTTATAGTAACAAAAGAGTTTTTGCCGTCTATAGTCATCACACTTCAAATTTTTATTTAGAGAAATTTTAGATATTTTTTTTTTTTTGCGAAAGTTACAACTTTATAAGTTCAACTATCTTTGTAAGTATAAATAAAATTAACTTTTATATACACACCCGACTGTAGAGTTTCCCCCGATTTAGAAGTTTCGTCCATTTTTTTTAGTTATAAGTAAAAATTTTAACTCAACATTTATTAAAATTTTTATAATTTTGTTCACAAATCAAAACATTAGCAAAATTATATTAAAAGAGAGTCAACATGTTTTCACAACTTCTATAAAATAACTTGATTTGAACATAAGTAATTGATAAAGTTAACAAAATAATTGACCGTACAGTTATAATAATTAAAGATATTAGTTAATGATTTACGTTTAAATCTAATAACAATAAATTCTTCAATCTAATTATAAAAATTTATAATAAAAAATTAATTAAATATTATTATGCTGGACGGTAAAGTTTTGAAGGTCAAATATTACGTAGAAGAAAAAAGATATCAAAAAGTTATCAAACTACATAATTTAGAATAAAACATTGTCTGATTTATTGGCAAAATACAGATTCTCTTGTAAGTAGCATAGCAGCATAAGTTACAAAAATTTGTAAAATATTTTTCATATTAATTTTTAATAGTTTATTTAATTTTAAAGTAGAATTCCTTTAATCGAATACATAATTAAATATAATGTATGTGTAATAAATTTTAGTTATTAAATACCAGCGTACGTGATCGGTTTTCTACTTATGTAATATAAATTAGAAAACACTTTATTAAGATATTTAATTATCTTCCATTAGTGCATCATATTATACCAGATAGTTTTCCAAACATGAAGCGCCATCATATAGTTTTGATCCACCAATTCTGATAAATTTAGCCAAAATTTAGTAATGTTTGAAAGAATATTTTTCAATATTGATTTTTCATCTACCTACGCACTTTTTCCTGGTACAAAGTCTTTGTCAATTGATTAATTTAGGTTTACTTTTTAAATACTATTAAAAGTGTGATAAATATGATCCATATTATAGGTATACGTATTATTTTTAATAATATTTTCTAAATTAAAAAAAAAATACAAAAAAATGGATTTTGATTTAAATGGGGTATTTATTTTTTTAATTTATCGGTTTTACTACAGTCTATAATCATTTAAACTTAGGTATATGTATTATTATCATGCATATATCTGCTTTAGTATGATTGTTCAACTTTTTATATTGACTAAACAGTTATAAAATTATTATAGCTCTCAAAAAGTTAAAAGAACAAATGTCTTATAACCTCCTCCCTTAAAGCATCTATACATATAATATATAACATAGGTATTTAATACATAAAACAATTGAAAACAAAAATTACTATTTTATCCTTATAACAGATAATCAAATAATTATTTAATATGTACATATATTATAATAATATTACAATTGGTGTAAATAATCTAATACTCTGTTTTGTATAGATCAAAAATTAGGTTTCTTTTTCTTTCAAACAAAAAAATTTTATCAGTTACCATGGTAAATGCATATTATTATAAAGATTCAATACAACATTAGACATTATCTTATAACTAAATATAAATAAATCGTATGATTATATTAGAAGTTTTAATGCCTAGATTATATTATTAACCACTTCACATCTCCACGCACACAAAATGTAATGATGTATAGTTATATATATTTAACTATAGAATATATAATATTTTATCGAACACTATATGTTTTCTGTTATCCGTAAATAATTATTCACGAAATTCCTTATGGTAATTATTGTATTATTTATTTTCCTATTAATTTATTTACTTCCGTATACCTGGCGATGAATTTTTAATTCAAAACTTGTTGTACTTTACAGTTATAATAATACTCCAAGCCTAGCATTTATTTATTTATTTCTAAATATAAACTATTTTTTTATTTATATATGTATTATTTCGTTGAAAGCATAGTATATACCATAAATATCACTATATAAATATTTCTATACTTTTCTATAGTGTATGCATACCTTTTCAATAGAACGAAAATGTATTTACACTACGGATATCAATTTAAACTGCATTAATTAAACGTAGACCTGGTTTAAGTTTGGTGGTCATATACCTGGACGGTCACCGACATCGAATCTGTCGGTTAGTATATTTTTCTTCTTTCTTTCTTCTTCGGTAAGCTCGGCCACCTTCCCGACATACATCCTTGCCTCCAATTTTCTCTATCCGCCGCCTGTATCCTTTAGCCTACACCTCCTCCTAATGCTTCCACATCATTTCTTACTACGTCTTCCTATCTCAGACGTGGTCTTCCCTGCGGTCTTTTCCCGGTATGGTTTTCTTCTAATACTATGAGTATGAGTGGGTTTTAGCTACGCCAAGCATGCCCATCCCCATAACAATCTTTTGTTCTTTATTGTTTCGTGTTTACTGGATTTATGGAAAAGCGTGTCTTTTAGAGGCCCAAAAATTTGTCCAGAGCTAAAAATTTTCTTTAGTGGCCGTGTCTCAACTCAAGTAATTACAGGTCGTATTAAACTAATGTATAATTATATTTCTAAATCCTTTAAAAGTGATCTTTATCCCAGTAATTTCGCAAGACCATAGAGGCATACTGATTGAATTCTTACCCCTATTTCTATTTCGATTTAATTTCTAGTTAGTATATTTTATATTTTTATATTAAATATCGATACATGGATATATATATATTTATATTATTTTATTATTTTATTCTAACAAATTTAGTAGGATTCTTGAACATTTTACTTTGATCTATAACAAATATATTGTATTATATATACTTTGATAAAGGAAATGACCTGACTAAAGAAATATTGGGCGTTGGGTAAGACTTCAAACGATCGCACTAAAACCAATTATGTGCTAGATATTTGAAAACCTTTCGTCGAAACAAATGTATTACTTCGATTTCCTAATGTATGTACTGCAATCACAATACATCTTACGAAATGTAACTAATCCGATGGTTCTATGGTCTTGTAAGCGATACTTTGGGTGTTGTGAGCTATTCCGACGAAATACTTAAACTGTTGCGCACGATCAAGCAGCCCCGGGTCGAGATGATTTTAGTTGTCCGCAATCAAAACATCGGTTGCAGTACGCGCGGACGTATCTCGGAGATAAAATAAAAAAAAAAAAAAATAATAATAATAATGATAAAATCTATACTCGAATGCTGTTTGCCAATAATTCTTCCGTCCTTTGATTATTTGAGAAACGCGGTACGTCGGACGTGCGCGCCCGGTGCCGCCCCATTAGTGGTCACGTCGTCAACGTCCGTTGTGTTTCAGGTTGAACAAATCGAGCATGATGTCGTCGTCGATGTACAGGAAGACCAGGCGGAGGGCGCTGTTCAAGAACGGGGAGTGCAACATCGTGCTGGCCAACGTGTCCAAGCTGCGGCGCCGGTACATGCAGGACCTGTTCACCACGCTGGTGGACGCGCAATGGCGCTGGACGCTGCTCGTGTTCTGCGCGAGCTTCGTCCTCAGCTGGCTGGTGTTCGGCGTCGTCTGGTACCTGATCGCCTACACGCACGCCGACCTCGACGAGGAGAACATGAAGAACGGGTCGTGGTCCCCGTGCGTGATCAACATGCACACGTTCATGGCCAGCTTCCTGTTCAGCGTGGAGACGCAGCACACCACCGGCTTCGGTTACCGCATGATCACCGAGGAGTGCCCCGAAGCCGTCGTGCTGTTCTGCTTGCAGAGCATCGCCGGCCTCATGATCCAAGTGCGTCCGAGGTAACCCCACGCCGACCCTTTGCGCGTCGCCCGCCGGCCGACGGTTCGAAATCGTTGGCTGCGCGGCGCTCCCGGGAGGTTTTCGGCGTCTTAACTCCTCCCGTCCCGCGTCGCTTTTCATACGTTCCGTGTTTCGTTCTGCCCGTCGCCTTACGCCGTTTTCATTATTATTATTATTATTATTATTATTATTATTATTTTCTTTCTTTTTTTTTCCGACACCGTTCTCGGTGAGCTTTCAGCAGTGTCGTTCGTTTTTCCGTTCAAAACAATTGGACGGAACAGGCAAGTCTTACAATCGTAGCGTTCAAACGTTCGATCTAGACGAGTTCCCGTTGAAAAATCAAATTAATTTATTACGGGCATTACGGATATTTATAGTGGCCGGGAAAACTGTTGACTCGCGACGGGAAAATCATTTTTACGTAATAAAAAAAAAACCCCGATCAATTTACTTATACATTTTTGAATAACCATCTGTCCCGTACACTCGAAACGTAGGGATCAGAACAGCCAGTTGATTCATTATACACGTATTTCATATGACTGTATTCAATGTCTAAACAGGCGTTCATGGTGGGCATCGTATTTGCAAAGATGGCCCGACCGACGCAACGCAGTCAAACACTCCTCTTCAGCAGAAACGCCGTGATATGTCAGCGAGACGGACATTTGTGTTTCATGTTCCGCGTTGGCGACGTGAGGGAAAAGTCACGCCTGATTGGGACCACGATCAAGACGCGATTCATTCGGTCGCGCGTGACGCCGGAAGGAGAGACGTTATCGCCGAACGTTACGCACTTGAAAGTAAGACGTCCTCTAACCCCTTTAAGCTTCTTTAGGCTCCGTTAATCGCAATCGATGATGAGAATATTTCACTTTTGAATTCCGAGCTTATGAAAGGTTGCAAATTCTACGAATTCATAGACTAATCGATAATTGCAAAGCTCAACGGTATTTCTAGACTATTAAAATTGTAAGACTTCATTATTATTGGTTAAACACTTACATGTAAATCGATTCTTATTTCTTTAGTTGTAGACAACTGTTTTTATTCGATTTTAACCGAACGTTTACATTACCAACTCACTGCACAGGCATACATCATTTTAAATTTTTTTCTGTGAAAATTACAATTATTTGTAATTTACTTATTAGTTATTACTACTATTTTTATAAACAATCAGTAATTCTCATAATTTTATTGCTAGAATTGTACGAAATTCGCATTCTAGATAGGTACTTATTTCAAATAATAATACTTTTAAAGAAATGTTTAACACACGTAAATTTATCAAAAAAAAAGTATCATTTGAAAATGCCTTTCTGATAATCAACATTATTTTTAAACGACAATCATAATAAAACAAACTGCCTGCTAGCGTATTATTATCACAAACGATAGTTTGTTTTATTTAGCAAACGTATGTAATTTTCGATTTTATAACGGTACCACTGTGATTTTGCACGTTACAGGGGGTTCCGTTGATTGACAGTAGTACATTTTATTTTTTTTTTTCGTAAATTACTACGACATCTTATTAATGCAATACACCTTAACGGAACGATGGTGTACTATAGTACCCATGTTCACTAGATAAAAAATAATATAATATTTTACCGGTAACAGGAACTGGTATCGAAATTATGTGGAACCCGTACCTTCAAATTGTTTATGATTATTTTTTAACCGAAACCCCGGACCCGAACCGACAGTTATTTTGCTATCTGAGTGAACCGGTAACGATTAGTGGTGTCACTAATATCCGGATTCCATTACTATTCGGATAATCCGGACATCCGAATGATCCGGATATTTTAAACTTGTTGCTTAATTATTTGTTATTTAATTTATAGGTATTAGACTGTTTTATTTAAGACGGTAAAACTTAAAATAGATAATATTATATGAACATTTAAATTATTCGAATTATTCGGATTATTCGGTTATTAAATTTTGGATTCGGATATCCGGATAATCCGGATATCCAAAAATCCGGGTTTTCGACATGCCTAGTAACGATGAACTCGAACGGTTCCAGTAGCTGCCGCTAACCGCGCCAAAACCGTCCAGCTAAACGCCGTGTGGTTTCAGGTGTCCATCGACGACTTCGACGAGGAAATGTTCCTGCTGTGGCCCACGGTGGTCGTGCACAAGATCGACAAGCAGAGCCCGATGTACGGGCTGAGCGCGGCGGCGCTGCTGAACGAGAGGTTCGAGGTGACGGTGGTGCTGGAGGGCACGACCGAGTCGACGGGGCAGACCACGCAGGCGCGCACGTCGTACCTGGCCTCGGAGGTGCTGTGGGGCCACAGGTTCCGGCCGCTGGTCAAGTTCTGCAAGACGAAGCTGTCGTACGAGGTGGACTACTCGCAGTTCCACGACATGTGCAAGGTGGACACGCCGCTGTGCAGCGCCAAGGAGCTGGAAGCGTACCTGTCGGTCAACGAGCCGAACCGATGATGCACGAGCACCGTGTACGCGCACCGTCGCCGTGCACCGCCATACACCGTCGTGCAATTGACGCACCGTCCGCACCGTCCAATTGCCGTCAACCGTGGACGTTGTTTGTCCGTCCGCAACTCCGTCTGACACCCGGCCGCTGCCGTCTCCCGCGCCGTACGGCAAGCGACGGTTGTTGCCGGTCGTACGACGTCGATGCCGCCGGTGCGCTCGTGACCCGAACAAACGACCACTTGTACATTTCGTTTTTTAAAAATATAAATATAGAATGTCTGCCGACAATACGTCCAGTCGTGTTCCTTCCCGCGCGGTTCGAGTACCTATATCTGCACGCGGCGGCGTGCTTTCAACTTTTTTCAGGTCAAACGATCTCCACACGATGGCTACTGGTGTTGGAAAATCGCTGACGACAGATCATAGTTATGTTTCCGGAATACATTCCGTGCAGCCGTCGTCATCTTGTGTGCGATGATCAACGCCGTCGGTGATCTTTAAACATTTTTCTGCTGATTCAGAAGGGCTTCGGGAGTACTGGATCTCTCCACGTGAACACCGTAGCAGTACTTCTGTCTGTGTACACGTCATTTATAGTCGTAACCAGTGACGTGTTTTCAAACTTTTTTGTGAGGAGTGGTTTTACATTTTTCTAAGAAATAAGTGATTTCATAATATCATAAAAAATACTAGATAAGCTAATTATATTATTATTTTAAACAAAGATTTATTTACAATCACGTTAAATAAATTAATTTTCTCTTTCTCTGTACCTTCGTAACAAGTAATTTACGACTTTTAAACATTTTATTTTATTCTGGAAGGGGTTGTCGAGACAGGTATTAATCAGTTGCTCTCAGCCAGTGGCGTCGCGACAGAATTGTTTGCAAGGAACAAACGTGAATTTTTGCTACCAACCCACCCTTCAAAAATTGATGCTGTATCTCTATTTTTTATTTTATGAAACGTCCTTATTTCCATTTGTAAGTAATAACTGGACAGCAGATACCTGACCAAGTTTACTATATCTAATAATAATTTATTACACAAAAAAATGTTATTTAATAAGCCGTTACCAACTTCCTAATTACCATCCAAAGTTTCACTAAGGGCGACTACCCCAAAATAATCATTCCAACACGCCACTGCCCTCAGCGACTGTTTTCGATATTTAAAAAATATACCAGTTGCCCTTAACTAAATATACCAATTGCCCTCGCATATTATATACACGATTCCAGTATAAAATAAGAGAGATAAATATGTAGACAATTGTGGGGTAAAAACGGATTATAAAACAATTATAGAAAAATTTGATTAAATTTCTTCACGTATACATTTTAATAAGCGATGTAAAATATTATCTACGACTTTTCATTTTGAAGTATTAGAAATAGTCACTTTAGTTAAATTTTACGTTGCTAATGTTTATAAAAAGTGTAATTATTTAAAACTAAAAACATTTTTACTTTTTCACTAACAATTCCAGTATTATTTTCATCATGTTAACGACCTCAGGGCTTTTCGTCTACTAAAATGTACCTAACAAAGTATACATCATTATCACATAGTCGTTTTTACAATCATAAAAAATTCTAATAATAATATAAAATATAATATAATAATACATTTATTGTGATAAAGCCTAATATTTTAATTATCGTTCCACATTATCTATACATCGACAACTGTTTACATACGAGTATGTGTCTCTGCGCATAGTGATTTAGCTCCCATACTTTACAAATAAGTATTGTAATTGTGTACATACTATGTGAGGGAAACTGGTACATTCGGTTGAGGACAACTGATATATTTGATACAACTGGTGCATTTTGCTCTGGGTATTTTGAAGGGAATTTGTATATAAAAAAATTTCCTTTTTGGGGCAACTGGTTTCACCAATTGAGACTCTGAGACCATAACCCCTCCCTCCGAAAATACACCACTGGTCGCATCAAGCATTGGAGTTTTCATTGTTTATTCGAATACTTGTCAAACAAATTTTCAAAGATTTACCGGGGCAAAAAATGTACATTTGGTGCAAGTTTTGTGCCCACACAACGGCTCTAGGTGAAACCGAAATATTAAGGACACATACAAATATATTTTATTCAATTGTCTTGCAGAACAATTATATCCGCATCATCCTGTACGTGCTACAGCTGTTTCGAGATCAACGTTTGATGATAATAATCATGTAGGTGCGGTGAAACGTTAACGATGATTATTTAACAACAATCTAAGACGCAAATACAATGTACGAGATTGCAGTCACCTGCAAGAGTACGGATTATAATACAAACGAGATGTGCATAATGTTGTATGGTAAAGGTACCCGGTCCTTGTACATTTCCGCCCATTATAATGTAATTAAATCACATAATATGAAACATTCGTAAAGCATCATGTTTCCTAACGTTAAAATGTGTGGGTGCCTACGCACATGATGACGCACTACAGCGTGCCAGTGCACACAATAGTACTTGATCACGGCATTATGGTTTCGATGAAATACATCGATAATGATTTCGATTTCGTTCGCGTGGTCATCGCGGTATAAGATCTGCTCGGCTCCTACGTCTAACGACATTCATCTATGCACAATGCAAGAATTCTGATTCTGTCGTTAACGGTTCACCACGGAGACACTGTTTATCTAAATCTATTACCATTGAAATAAACTGAAATCACCTATGCACAAATAAATTAATACTGCAGTACCTACCACCTAATATTGCTTGCATAATGTACTCGTACAAGCAGACCTTATCTAATTCGTCTTATACAGTTTCGCAGTTTTATCGTGTAAGCATGTTAAAATATATATAGATTTAATCTACTGCAGTCTGTTACAAAATAAATTCATCACGCTTCCGTTCCGTTTAAGTTACTCTCAAGCATGTGTAACAAAAGAAAACTTAGACTTAATGGAAATGGTAGTTGGAAGAAAATTTATTTAAAATAAATGAAAATGTACAACTCACCAACATCACTTAAAATATTAAAATAAATATCAAATTAAAATACTTATGACATGGAAACATATGTTTATACAGATATGTTACGATTATTGCAAAATTTCATTAGTTACATACGAAGAAAATGTTAAAACGTTATATCTTCTATATGTATGGCAAACTCACAATATGTTTAAAAATACAAACGATATTGTTTTTAAAATTATAATAAAAGATACTGGAGATCTTTAAGGCTGTTGTAAATAATACAGTAATATCTGACAGGGTTCAATTATAATTTTTATGTTCATGTCATCTATTAAAAACATTTATAAATATTAAAATAAAATTGGTCTAATAATGATAATATATTATTAGTATTCTAAACTAAATATTTAAAATTATTTTATTTGACCTAAAAATGTATAGATACATCAATAAATATACAACAATGATGCATGAATAATAATTGTACAAAATAAAGTAATGATTGTAAAAAATATGCCTAAGTACTAAAATTCAAACAGAGATAACATAATATTAGTTAAAAAAGGTTTCTTTTTTTGTTTTTGAGCAACTTAGGTGGAATATCTGTTTGTCAAGTATGATATATGAGCTTAAAAGCGTCTCTATAAATTAGTAATAAATTATTGTTTTAGGATCATACAGATGCAACTGTCGAATATTTATATAAAAAAATCTTTTCAATGTGTACGATCATAAAACAATGGTGAATAAATGTCCGACCAAATGTAGTACGAAAGAATAAGTTCGCAGTCTTCAATTTTTATTGACAGTATGTTTTGGTCGAACATTAAGCCAATACGAAGCTGACTGATTAATTCTTCAGCCGCGTTTAGTAATTATAGTGGCCGGCGTATTGCTGCTGTTGTCCGTGGTAATATGGTCCCGATGGATACGCGTTCGGTTGAGGGTATCCTGCGTAAGCGTACTGTTGTTTCTGTGGATATACTGTAAAACAGAAACAATATTATTATCAAGTCTCTTTTTTTTTTTTTTTTATATTAAATCGCGGTACACATTTTTTTTGTTTTATAATAACTCGACAGTTCTAATGTATAGGTAATCCGTAAGAAGTAAATTAACAATCACGAATCGTAATAGCCCAGCATAATTATTTAGAGGTCGAGCAAGTTGCACGACGAAAACTGGTTGGAAAAAGTTCTGGTTAATTTTTGAATCAAGGTGAATGCGTACACGATCCATCGGATTTCATTGTTGTTTCTCTACTATGATGTTTTCATATTAGGTATTTCAATAAGGTATTTCGTACTTTGAGCTATGTTATATATTATTTCGCGCATAACGCCCTTGGTGTTTAAAAACAAGTCTGTGCATTTCCTTCACGCAAAATACATTATCCCCAAATACTAAACACGTACATATCGCAATGAGTCGATATTCAGTAACAATACAATATTTTACGTCATAATATAGCAATAATATTACGGTACAGATCAATACGTGATGTAAAATATAGGATCGTTATAAAATACCGGTCAAAAATATGACTACGATTCGTTTTTTTTTTTTTATGGGCATATGGTATATTATGTGAAAATAAACGGACTTAATTTTAAAATACCAAGGGCATTATGTATTGTCGGTGTGCACATCTTTATGATATTTCTTAACATACTAGTAAAAATATAATATATACGTCAGCGTAAAAGACGATTGTTCGAATTTGAAATTAGAAAAAAAAAAACAACCCCACCGCCATATTTTCGTTCTCGTAGCTTATTATAATCATTAGTGTTCGGACGAACACGACGGATCGGTCCAAGTGCGAATATAAAACGAGCGTTAATTGTCTTAAACGGTTCTAACGTTTTTGTGACCCGACTCCCCTTAGCATACCGCCTGATTTGTTCGGAGGGGGGGGGGGGATGTTAACCGCGCGTCGGGCGCACAGCTATGCGACGTGTAAACACTAACCGGGCATCAGGTATTGCATGTTCAGAGCCTCTTCTCGTTCACGTTCGCCCCGCAGACAGATGGCGGCGCCGGAAAACAGTAGAGCGGACACCAGTGAAAACCCGACACCGGTCCACGCCATGAAGAACGACCAGTCGTAGGACACGCGAGTGTTCTCCTTGAGCACCTGTAACGAACACGACGACGGTGTAACAAAACGGTTGTCGGCACTCAGCGCGCGACGCAGAGCATATTTTAACGTGAAAAGTACGGGACAATAGTGACCCCCCTCCTCCAACCAGTGATGGGTGATCGTGCCGCCGACCAATACATCATCGCAACGACCGCCATGATAGGGGTTGATTTTCCATCTACGTTCCTCCGGTAGACGATTTCGTTGAAGTGCCACCCGTTGAAAATAACCTTAAAATATGCTCTGGCGTGACGGGAAAACAGAGGCCGGGGGACGTCAACGTCCGCGCTAGCCCGGGGTTCCGGGCGGAGCGGACATTTGACGGTGTGACGCGCGTTCAGGGTTTCTCGTGGTCGCGAAACGCGTACGCTGTTCGCGCGACCGAAACCTGTAGGCGCGCAGACCTCCGCCGGGACGACCGTGCACTTACGTTGTTCCATTGCTGGTAGAACTCCTCTCCTACCACGCGTTCCTTCTCGTAGTACTCCACGCCGTGCCAGAATCCCATAGCGCCGGCGCTCAGCAAGCCTGCGAAAAGAGCAACGATCGGTTTATCATCGGTACACGTGCCGCGTGAGATTCCGTCAGAAACCGCCGGTCGGAAGACTTACACGCTAGAAGCACCAGGATAGCGGTGGCCGTGATGTTCCCGGGCGATCTTCTCCAGCATCCCGCGACCCCGGTCCAGAAGGCGACGAACATCACGAAGAAGCTCACTATGAACAACGCGATCGTCGACCTGCCCATGTCTAAACGGCAAACGAGCGATTAGTTTTACACCGACTCCATCTCCTCATCGTAACCCCCCCCCCAGCCCCACCAACCCACCCAACAACGTCGACAAAATGACGACACCGCTACGGTCGATACTTACGCAATCTGGTCATAGCGTCTTCGGAGAACTCGTGGGTCTGATTGTCCGTGTCCAAGAAAAAGTAGTCGACGTTCATGCAGTGCGTTTCGACCGGACTCAGATAGGTTTCAACTGAAAAACAGACGCGTTTTATTTTTCAACCAATCGTTGCGACGATTATACGTGAACATCGATGAACCTACAGCTTGTTCCGGTATCGATGTACGTAAAATAATAGTTCTAGACTTTTCAGATTTCTAATTCGTTAGATCGCCCAATAACAGCACAGTACGAGGATTAATAAATATATTTTACTTCATTGAAATCTATTACCGACCTTCGACGGAGACACATTCATTAAATACGTTGCGCAATTCCCTTTTTTATTTTCATTAATTAAGCATTTATGTCGAGACCTGTTATTTTTCAGTACCATGCTGTGTAAAACAGTTTTTTTTTCTTTACATTGTTTTCCATTGTAATTAGTCTATACATTATATTTTAACATAATATCTCATAAATGTTATTACGATTATAGTATAATTTTCAACGTTTTAATTGATTGTTAAACAAATATATTCAACAATTAAAACGATAAGAATTACATTTTCGTATATTGTTTAATAATTACAGTATTAATATGTGAAGTAATTATTTATGAAAAACATAAGTTTTAATTTCTACATTTCATTTTTATGATTAAAATAATATTATTTTCTAATTATACTATCATATAGTTACACTGTTAAGCTTTTGGTAGACGAGAGTCTAGTGATTTCATTGAACCTAATTGAATATTGAATTTTTTAACCGTAAAATGTAATCGATTATAAATGTTATAATTATACCATCCGTTTTCTAATTAAAATACCTTGAAATAGAATTAAAGAAATTATGATTGCCACTCACTATAAAAATCTCAATCAATCATTTTGGCGAATGCATAGGTAATGAGATATTGTTCATAAATACATTTTAACAAATATTATAACGTCAAAAATGTTCTTAAATTTTTTTTTCACAAATAAGATATTCATTTAATCGAGTACGAATTAAGTATACTTGATAAAATTCATCGAACGGGGACATCGTTATGAATTCATTAGTTTTTTTTTTTTACATCATTCCTCATACTGTCTCAAATTTAAAACGTTAATTTTCGATGAGACAATCTTTGTTATTTTTTTTTTTTCACTTCTTTTAGTCGCAATGCTCCAAATACGTCTTAAATTCAAAGAAATATCTATTCAAAATTAAATTTTTTTTTTTTTATTGTTATCATTATTATTCGTTTTCCCAGACACTTTATAAAAAACATAACAGTTATTAGTGCAAAATGTACACGTTTAAACGGACGAATGGTGTGAAATCATGAATCTCACACGACCACTTTCTATCGGCCTGTAAAACAAAAAGAGAAATATACACCATAATATATATTTATATATTGTCTTCGTATGTAGACATTGGAAGGGAAAAATTCCTCCATAACGTTCCCCCTTATGGCTTTTTCTTTCGTTATTTTCTTTTAAACATATCTCTATGCGCGCGCACGCATACACACACACTTATAAACACACGGTGTATACACAATGTGCCACTAAACATGACCTTGGTTGACGTCCTACAGAAGCAATAATGGGGCATTGATGGAACCGGTTGCCGGCGAAGCACACACGCACGCGCATGGAATGTGGGCAAGACTCACTGAGAACCGGTACAGGCAGCTGATGCTGAATACGGACACTCCTAAAGAAATAAATAATATGAGCCCCAGGACGTCGGTGGGTTTCGTGCTAAAACGATCGTGATGGCTATCATAAATACATAGGTCTATCCTGTATACTGCTGTAACGACGAGCGACTGCAATTTTTCTCTCGAGAAATCGTTCTACTCGGGTGCAAATTAATACTTCAACGTATCATTATCATAATGTGGTCGCGTTAACAAACGACCGCCGCTTAGCGAGTGCACAAAATGATCACGAAAAACGATTAAGTGATATGAAATAGTTAATGCGTTTCCCCGAATTCTTCAGAAATCCAAAAATTATTGGTTATGCGGTAAACAAATGTACGGTCTCGCAGAAAAACATGATTATTTGAAACAATACTCGAGATTATAGTTCTGTATCGCGCACTACATTCATTTACTATCGCAGAATCTATTCGGTGATATCTAACTCATGATTATAACTTATATTGTAAACAATTTTTTAATTATCCTACAAATGTTGATAGTTCGTGATCGTTTTGTTAACGAAAGCGGTCAAAGTATTATAAACATGGAAGTATGCGTTAGATAATATTGAACATGAGCCAATGGGATACTATATAGACGAAGTAATAACATTTTTAGAAGTTTTGATAGAAAAATATAATATCAAGCGTGTAAATATTTTCATTAATTAATTGATATCACATTCTTTGATAAAATTACTAAAGATATCGACAAGGAAAGAGAAACCCAAGTAAAGCATGTGGAATGTCAGTGACAGTCAAATATTTCACGATTGACTACAAAACGTATTCAATTGGAATGGTCATAATTAGAACCCGGATCTCAATGAAAAATTCATCTTTTTTTTGAATCTTAAACAATGTTTACCAAGTGCATAATTTTTTATATATAACAAACACTTTAAAGTCGAAACTTTAATTTTGCACATTGCAATGTTTTCTCATTTTAAGAGCATTTTTTAGTGTACTTATGTAATTTTATTTGTTTTAATGTATATTTGAACAGAATACGAGTATATTATAAGCACCTTCCAGAGATTTGAAGTCTACATTTATGGGCCCAACTATTCCTTTACCAACTCAACCAATACTGACACGTTGAGAAATTGGATAGAAGTTCCAGTGTACAGTTTTGAATATTTTCAATTTATTCAAACAGTAATCCTTGAACTTTAAAAAAACAATGCTGTAGCTATCATAAAAGAAAAACATTTAATAATAAAGAAATATAAGCAAATTTAATATTTATTAAAGCTTATCTTGGAAATATACTAATTTATAAAACTTCGAAAGTTATACCTTTAGCTGAGACAATTAGTGTCGTAAATTATACCAAATATCTTATTTTAAATTGTAAAAGTAACTATGGATAAGCAATAAAGAAAAAAATTGGAAAATATCTTAGAAAAGAGCTGTGGTTATTATATAATGGAAACAATTTCAAATATTTTAAAAAACAAGTGAACTTCTCTAACAAACATATAAGAATCATAGACATCAGATGATAATTGCTACTTCAAATATGCTCCTCAGTCAGTAACCATCGTCACCGGTCACAAGTCAACGTTTCCAATTCTTAGATATTTTTTTAATAAAATTATAAATTATCTAATAATTTCTTTGTATTTATTAGTCTAATAAAAGAATAAATTTAAAAAAAGTAATGTATTTTTTTATTTTTTAAAGACATTTTTACGTTAAAATACCTTTTTAAGGGCATACTTGGCTGTTTTTGTATGCTTTTTAATGCATTTAAATCCGAGCTCTAGTTATAACTATATCGGTATAAACCTATTAGAAATACTCGGCCCGGATCCGAAAACGGCCGTAAGTAGTGAATGTAACCAAATTTTTGTAAAAAACAAACTCATTTTTATGCACTTATACAGAGTGGCTTAAGTTTGTAAAAAAAAATGTTGTTTTTTAATTTAAATTATTTTTCAATCATTATTCTTCTGCAAATAAATAAATTTATATTTTTATGTTCCTAATACTCGAAATCTATATATATACAAATATATTATTATAAAAACCTTATGATTTTTACATTATTTATTACTATATTTATATTGTCATTATTAAATTATTATAACTGAAGTATATATCTAAATAAATTTAATTTATTATTAAATAAAAGTTTTTTCTAAAAATAATATTTTTTTTTATTGTTAACAATCATTTTTTACATAATATTATATTATTATATAATTACTATATATTATTAATATAAAATAATTTCGAATATTATAGTTTAACTTACTCCTTATTTGTTTTTTTTAAAAAAAATTTATAACCATTAATGTTAATGATTATAAATTTATAAATATATAATAAGTAGGTACACATCATACGCACCAAAATGGTCAATAAACTATATTTTTTAATCTTTTATCTATTATGATATATTAAAGTTGTTATTCGGCTTAAAGCAGTTATGGAAATGTCACCAATCATTAAAATTAATCATTATTACAAATTAACATTATAATTACATTATTACTTTAATCATCTAAAATAATTTGATATTGGGAGTATTGATTACATAAATTTACCTTATGATTTATAATAACAAATTGTTATTATAATCTTATACAATAATCAGATTACGATTTGTTCAGTACTAGTTGTAAGTATACGACAAAATTACTTGTTAAATTACGACTCTGGTAGTTTGTCCGTAAATGGCATACCAGAAGTGACATAATTAGAACATAATTGTTGTTTAATTATTCGTACTAAATACTTTACAAGGTTGTATAACATATGACTCGAAGACCAACAAAAACGGTTGGTTTGTAGAATTGTACTAATAACTCTTGCTAAAACATATATTTATCAGCCGTTATATAAATTTTATAGGAAGAAATCGATACACAATTTTATTTGTTTAATTTAAAGTACTAAGAAATCAATATAACGCTTAACAAACACAATTACGTGACTAAATGATTACGATAGAGTCCCTTGGTTTTATATTTACTTATTTTATATTATTACTGATCGCATTACAATATATTAATGTTTTACAGGAACATAATATTTCAGATGCAAACACGTTATCCAGCAGATGTAATAAAAACAAGTATCTATGTAAAACATATTTGTAAAAATCAACGAATGACCAGACCTGTTCTAACGGTAAAAATCTCAACCCGCGGTCGTATCCTTTATTATTTAATACCTAGTACACTGTACTCAAAAATTAAGTAGGTAACGAGTAGGTACCAACATTATTCAATCCTTATAAAAATTATTTCGTATCTTACTCGTGCAATTAGAAACTCTAATTACTTTAGATCAGTTTTCTACTGCCTATTTAATTGTTCGTTTTGAGCGTTGCTAGTAGAGTGTCTACAGTAAAAAATATGTTATAAAACATTATGTGCATGTAAATATAATATTGGCGAACAAGTGACAACAGTGAAGGCATTATCAATAAATAATACCAAATGTTACAGTATTTTACAAACCACTAAACAATAATCAACACGTGCGTGGGTACGATTAAATAGAATAAGGTGTTACTGTTTGCAAGATTGTATTTAACTTTTCTTCGTTTAGATTGTTTAGGCCGTTAAATTCAAAACAAAATTACGTGGAATAATACTGCAATAATGCACAAACTTATTATTTCAAAACTTTAATGGATAGATTATTTATCACAAAGAGAAAATCACGAGACGAAAGATGCGTGTTTCAGTATTGAAAATACGCCGTCGATAATTTCCACTTTTTATCGTAAACCGCAAACGACAAAAACAAAACTAAAACGATACCTTAACTAACCGAAGATTCTGGGATGGCCGATTGAACGAGGTTACTCTGCACTACATTATAATTATTTTGAATTCTCTCTCTTTAGATTGTGCAAATTATTAGGAATACTATATAGATACTATGCGATGCGAGTTTGACGTAACACGAATCGTAGTGAACAAATGTGAAAGTCGGTAAGTACTCACCAAAATATGTATTTAAAATTATTTCTGAAGTTTTTCTTAGTTGAAAAAATATTAGAAAACAACAAAAATCATTTTTACTTCATAGAACAAAACAAATAACCATATCACGTGAATATAAATTGGTGTTGGCTGAAAGCGAAATTTTTTGTCAACAGCAATTGTTTTAAAATCCTCAAATAGTTTAAATACTACATTAGCATTTCTGTAAGTTAAAAACTGTTTTGTCACAAAGTTTTAAAATAAATGACTAAACAATTTCTTAGGTAAACTGTAGACATAATTATTTTTTAAAAAATCAAGTATATCCCTAAGTAATAAGAATAATATTAGTATGATGTCATAATGTTTAGACGAAAAATCAATTTGTATCCTTAGTTAAATCTATGCTTGAATACAATTCAGTATCTGTATTTTATTTATATATACTCTGTACTATATTATTAATCTTATGTAATTGAGATTTTTTAAAGGGTGAAATGAGTATCGAGAGGGCTGGGAGTTTAATTAACTGGACCTATGATTATCATACTTTAACTAATAAATATTTTAAGTTAATAGTGCTAAATTTATCTTTTTTGTACAATAATATTTTATAAAAATATAAAATTTAAAATTTTTATTTATTATTTATTATTATTTATATGACACTGCCTAGAGCTTGGGAGACGATTGTTCCTCTACCTCCCTGGCTAATTCACCCTTGAAGTTTTGCTTACCCGGTTATAAATAAATAATAACAACACAATATTGTCTACAACACACCGAACTCGTTATTATACTATGTTTTGAATAACAAACGGTTTAATTTACTTTTGAAAAACGTGAATAAGAATAGCCAATCTTACCCGATCGAGAGAAATGTTGCACGTGTTTTCTAAATCGTAATTATGTGTTAGAAACAGATGAAAGCAAACAAACATATAGTTATATAGTTTTTTCTTCAGATGGATGATGTTTAATTTTTTTTTTTTTCTAACGCGAAACTTATGCATAACAAAGATCCTTGACCAACACTCACACACACACACACACACACACACACACTTCGTTAGAAATGTCGGTGGTGCTCTATTGTTGTTCGCTGGTTCGATTCCGTGGGAGCAACGTGCAGCGTGGAACTCGTGGACAGCTTGGGGTGACGTAACAACGGACGCGAATACTGCTATTATTGCGACAGTGGCGTTTGTTATTTGACGATGTATATTGTATATGGTACAAGCGAAGAAGGAAACATGGCTCACGAGTGTATTATTGTTGTTACCATTATATACGCTCTCGCTGGGCGGAAAATATAAAATAACGTCAGTAATTAATAAATGAAATTTTCTAACGTAGATTAATGGTCATGCAAAGTGAATATGCGACAACGTAAATAGAGCATACGTAACTAATAACAAATACGTGTGTGCATTTGTGTATGTAAGTATTCGTGCATACATAGAATGCGTGCGTTTGTGTGCAACTCCGTGTGTATGTGTACTTGTATACGACATAAGCTACGTTGAATCAAAAATAATAAAGTGAATGTAGGTGCAATCGAACAATTACACAGTAACGTGATATCGGTGGTTTCACAACCGCTAGGAAAAACGTTGGGAAAATTCTAATTGATAAGATAGTATCGCGATTTCTCATGCAGCCCCGGCAACGGTCCGTGGATCAATTCCGTTAACACACTCGGTAGCTGCGGCCTCGTATTGTGTTACGACGGATCGTTTGAATAATACGTTTAATGTGCCTCGTGACATTGAGCCGAAAATTCGGAGTACAGGCCTTGCCCGTCATACGATACGACCAAAGAGACGTCAAAAAATGTCCACGCTAAACGGTAAAACAATGGTTTTATAAAAGCCATTCAACTCGAAGCGATTGTCTCCGTTTCTCGTATTGTCTCGGTGCGTTAGTTAAGACGTATAACGAATTAATAACTTTTTTATTCGGATACATTGTATAACTATACACGGTTTTTGATACGTTTTATTGGAATGCAAAGAGCATCGCCAATAGTTTATAATATACAGAGTCATTGGAAAAAATAACAAACATCAAAATAATGTAAATTATGTTTTTCAAGACACAACACTTTAAGACTGTCACACTTCATTTTCAAGAAGGTGACAGAATTTCGCTGTGTATTATGAACGTTTTGCTATTTCCACGTCGGATTAGAGTCATATAAATACATGAAACACAGACGAATATAAATATCAATATTTATAGTTTATCGCACAATCTTGTAAATAAAAAAATCTATGAATTACAAAACAATAAAAAAAAATAATAATAATAATAATAATAGTAATAATAGAACGATCGAATTATGTTTTTGTTAGCCTTCGACTACGTCCAACCCAATTGGAATAATATTATATACACTACACACCGATTATACTAGACCGTATTTTCGCGAATTATAGCTATTCATTTTTTTCAACTTTTTAAGCAATTTATATGAGTGATTATTTTTCACCGACAGTGGATTTTTCTTTAACCTGTATTGACGTCAATAATATGTAACGATAAATAAATATACGTGACCGGTAACCCGGTAAACTGATTTTACTGTATCGAATTACCAAACTAATAAAAATGTACCCTCTTCGGAACGTGATTTGAATTTGATTTATTTACATACAGGGGGTAAATAGTATTATGCTTACCACTCGGAGGTCTCTCCTTGGGATAGCATATTCTGAAAAGACCCTTCGTTCTGGTGAAATAATAATATTTGTTCATTTGTTCGGCCACCGATGATGGCCCGCGCTGTTGAACTGTATTCTGCAAAAAAAAAAAAAAAAAGAGGTAAAAATTAAAACTGTGTTAAAGCTAAATTTCTTACTGGCACTGTGTTATTATAATAATAATGTATAATATAGTATAATAATATTATAATTGTTTCATTAACATTCATACATGTTTATATAATGATGCCCAATTTCGCACTTAATATAGTTTGAAATCAAAGTTTTTGTTTTTTTTTTTTTATTGGAAAGGTAAATGTCTTTATCGTTGTTATTTAATATCCAACACAATTCGAAAAACTACGACGACGCGACCACATTTAATTTCAATTGCAGTATCATTGCGAGCGCATTGCTATTACAACACAACAGTGCCAGATAATAATATAACACATTATTCAATTACGATATCGTTTTTACAATAAAAAACGCATTCAATAACCTTCGAATGGGACTAATTCAACTTTGATGGGCATTTCGTTCTAGATTCTGAAAACATTACATAGAAAGTAATCATTCGAATTTGTTTAAGACGAGATGTCATGATAAACATATCTTAAATATCATAGTACACGTGTCGAGTTCTGGTGAAATACAATGAAAGAAACTTGTAGTATTTATCAGCTATTAGCTTGTGTCCAGGATAATGTTTTGTAAACATATTGTTGCGTTTGTTTATTTTACCAACCGATTTCTCGTTTTTGAAATCGGGTTTCGAGAAAATCGGTGTATATGTTATTTTAATTATTCGACGAAATCGACCCACTTTGGTCCTCTTTTATTTATTTTGTACTTTTATTTTTTATTTATTTTTTTTTTTGTCATTCGGCTTTGTATTGCTGTCAAAATAGTTTCGGGTCTATTATTTTGGCCATATCGTGATTTTCTTCGGATTTGCAAACAGAGGGGAGTAAGTGTAGTGAGTGACCTCTCTGCAGCAGTGTAGTCGAAATAACGAATGTTTTGTCCTTTTCTTTTCAGTAACGCTTCAATTGCACGACCCATCGAGACCAATCGAAAAATAACCTATAAAGTATTTATACGCGTCTATAACTATATACGTCCGGCAACAATTCCATGATATCAACAGAGATTAGATCCAATAGCTGCACTATTCTTGCTTCGAACACAGCTTGATCTACCTATAAGGAGCATACTACTAAATGTTTTTTCGGTGCGTATAAAATGCCGTTCTAAAAATTTGATAATTTGTAGGTGTTTATATTTTTTGGTAAATATTATTTTGTAGATCAAATATACTAATTGTTGACGGTAAAAATATGCTAACCGATAAAAAAATATATATTTTACTGTTACAAGGATACGACACAATATTAGTCGACCATTACAAAAATCTGTAGTATAATTAAATGTTATAAATATTATATTTCACTTGTAAACGCCTAACCTTCGAAGATTGAATTCGTATCTACTATATACGTCATATCCTGACTGTTGATTATTTAACTTTTTTTGCAATACACTCAATTCTATATAGGTTATATTGCGATGATATGAGAACGATTTAATCGGTTCGTTTTCGAGTAGACTCCAGCATATTTCGATCTAAATAATAAATACAAAATTGCTCGTATTTAACCAGAATTCAGATATTGTATAATAAACATACATGTGTGTATGTAGGATTAACGAAATTTACGATTCGATAAATGGTTTTTTTTATGGTTATTCGATTGTCTTATGAGTCATTTGCTTTTTTGAGATATTACGACCGTATCGTCGTATCCGTATATAGTTATACGATTGAAATAATATTATTGGGTCAGTCGAAAATGTGTTGCGCATTCGTATAATTGTCTCGCGCACTTGTTAGTGTTGGCGCTTTGAATGTTACAAAATAGTATATTAATATAATCACAGACAGCATAGAAACGCAAAAACGATACGATTATTCCAATAGCCACTCGAGACGGTGGCGGTATAACGAATTTTTAATGCTTTTCATACATTTATCGTAGGGCAAAATGAAAAAATTCACTCGAACGAACGAGAATACTATACTATCATTACGATTGATTCCATACGTCTTCCTTCCGATTCAACGCACGGCCCGACCGGTCCGTGTTCAATACTTCGATTGGAAAATAACTACATAGATAATTATTTATATTAACCTCGTGTTCCATATATCACGTGCATAGTCAAACGGTCGTCACTATCATCATCGCAAAACGACATTACTTTCGACACGACACATGTACATAAATAATAACAGTGCTGTTTCCGCCTGGAAGTGTCATCGTTTCCGGTGTTATAGGTTCGCCAGTGTATGTATGTAAAATATAAATGTAAAAATTACTTAAGAACCACTGTCGATAGCTCAATGACCTTAGAATATTCTGTACAGCGTCTGATGTGAGCCGGTTCCAGTGTGTTCACGCTGACAGAATACGTTATGCGCTGAAAAGAATGCGTCTGTCCCGACGATGATAAACATCGACGACGCTATTGTATCAACGATAATATAGCTGTCCAATGAAGCGTTGTATTTTAAAATTGTTTATTATATTCGTCCGTTTTTTTTTTTCTATCATTATTATTAAAAGTATACATATTTAACATTTTGTGTTCATCGTCGTTTAATTCCATAGACATAACGGTAACGGACACGATGAGGATAACAGTCCGTATACGCGCCGGTCCACAATTTCGCCAGATTACTGATTTCCATTAACCGCTCTGGTTGTTCTTACCACTCTATATAATGTACGAGTTAGTTACCTGGGTACATGTACGTATAAAATACTGCAGGTAACACGCGTAAACTATTATGCAACCATAAACGCGTTCTTAAATTTAAGTCTCACATTACACACATAACTACAGGCATATGAATAATTTTTATTGTTATTTTCACACATATAATCGTTCGTTTTTTAGTCATTTATGTTTTTTTGCAATATTAAAATAACAATGCTCGTTACTCGCGACTATCTTATTATCGCATGCTAAAAATATTTTGTATTCAACTAATCCCGCGCTACCGAGATCGGACGATTTAAAAAAATCACTCTTGGATTGTGTGCACGATGATGAAGGCAAATTAAGTATAATGTGTCGACATAATAATATTTTAGACACACTGATATTACAGAGTAGAAAACACCGAGAATGATTTTCTGTTGTGTACACACAAAAAAAAAAACATCGTTTTAGGCCAATGATTATGATGCAAATTCGTTCTCCCTAATAGCCATGTCTTCTGTCGTGTATCATAACATAATATAATACGATAGCCTGTGTACATGACGTCATGTTAGATGGTTCTCTGAATTATGCTTTATCGAAATGTGTCATCTGCAAGTAGTCGGTTGGTAGCTCGTGTTCGACACTCGAGGTGCTAGCACAACGTACACACATTGTAATAATGTTCGATAATATCACACCAGTCATCACCGCAACAGTCCTCAGATGTCAATCGGGTTGTTGCACTGCACTAATTGTAATCAAGTTCAAGGATGACGATTATTATTGCATTATACATCGCTCATTGACAAGTCACAGTGGTCCGCGACGCGTCGACAGATAAAATCAATGTTTCTTTAGAAGCATATTAATTCGTCTTTTAATCTCGTCATGGGATTTTTTTTTTTTATGTATTTTCACTGAACGTTGCTAATTATACAAGGATAAAAAA
Organism: Sipha maydis; assembly: GCA_034509805.1. Lineage (NCBI taxonomy): Eukaryota > Metazoa > Arthropoda > Insecta > Hemiptera > Aphididae > Sipha > Sipha maydis. The sequence goes on along the minus strand of JASXSY010001599.1, from coordinate 35,995 downwards.
AAGTCCAAAACTATAATGAATATAATACGTTCTCGCCGCACGCTAACATCGACTGCATGCGGTGCCGTATTGTCACCAAAATCGTTTAAATCTCCGAAGCCTTCCAACGTTAAGGCTCTAGTGTATGCTATTACAAAACCGTTCGGGTACGTTCGAGTTCCCAAGACTCTACGCACGGCGTAGAGAGTATATTGGTTGAATTTCCACTTTTGAAACGATAGTTACAATTCGTACGAACCCAGTCCACTATACTTCTCCGAACTTATTATAATCACAAATGTTTGTGGATGTGTTACGTTCGGGATTTAAAAAACTGTACGGATCCCGACCGTTTCTTTCTACGCACACACGCGTACATGCGAGCCATTAACCAACACACGTATGAATAGACATTAGTGCATAATACAACACACGTTGTCTTTGACGAAAATTATCCGAGCATTAAATTATGTATCGGGACGGAGTATAACATCATACCACGTTCCCACGTCGTTGCGCGCCAGTCGAAGGAGGAACGCGCACCACGGCCGTGTCCGTTCAGTCGTGTCGCGCAATGTTGGCGTGTATACAAAGACGGCGAGTAGAGAGAGAGAGAAAGACAAAATGTATTATTACATGGAATTCCGCATCAATAACCCCTCGTATCAGGGGGACACGTCATCGTTTATAACTATTATTATTAGTATTATTATTATTATTATTATTATTAATAATATCATCATCATCGTATTATTTTAACACGGCGAAATATAATTTAGCGTTATTTATTCGCCGTATAATTGACCTGTTTTTAATCAAGTATTATCGTCTCGTACGTTTAAATAATGGAAATAAAGTTTGAAGTACAATAATATTATGTGAGTGAGGTGCGCATGATACAAACACCGCAATGTCTACGTGCTGCGAGTCGGATCCGTTATTTTCAGACGCCTCTGTCGCATACGATATCGCTCAGCGGTCCACTTAAAAGCTATTGGAATTCGACCTGTTCAATATGCAGTCGACATGGAACCGGTTGTGTACAATAACAATTATGCGGTTATCATCGCATGCGCAAAATCAAAAAAGTGTCAAATATTGCCAGGTATACGCGTCGCGTACCTATTGCAATAGTAGCCGTGGCGCATAACGAAAAATTGCGCAATTTTAATTTTTGTTTAGTCTAGTGAAAAATTTTAACACGAATAACATTTTTCATTTAACAGTCTAAACGATTATTAAGAATGTTGTATAAAATACCTATATATTGGTACTACGACGTAGTAAATAACTATTTGTACTCGGTGGGGTAACAATTGAGTTATATATATATATATATATATATATATATATATATATATATATATATATATATACATCGAAACGTTTTTAAAACGATTTATTTACTAAAATATCGAAATATTTTGTCTATTTTTATGTTACATAATAATAAAATCATATACACACTCGCAGTTGGTGTTACATTCAAAATAATAATAACACGTAGGTGTACATGATTTCATGGCTGTTTTTTTATAAAACTTACAGCATACATTATTTTTAATTATTCAACGCTTAAATGACTATACACGGTCTTATCAATGTTATCATTTTCTATTCGATACTAAACTTGTTTTTTATATATATAAATATTATATATATATATATATTATATGCATACGGTTATAATCCTATTCATCGTTTAATTTATAATTGTGCAAAAATGCATTACAGTTTTGTTACTGACTCCCGATATCTAAATAAAAACTGATTAAAACGATTGTGTACTGTTGACGCTCGAAATTCACGCAATAAAGGAAGTGGAAAATGTAGTCGCGATTTACATAATTCTATAGGATTATACGAAACAGTTAAGTTTTTAAGTTTAATTCGTGCGCAATGGATTTCGATGTATTGATTTATAAATATATATTATAACCAAAAACCGGGCGTGTGTGATTTCAATAATCACTTTCACGCATCGTTTGATTTTGACTAGTATCTACTACAATCGTTATAATTAAAAAAAAAAAATAAAAAACAATAATAAATACTGTGTTCGTACAAATACTCAACAGTTTAATAATAACGATCGCATCACAAATATATTTGTCGTGTTTAAATTCAGTTTCAGTATAACAATTTTAAATCTTCGCGATGCACCCGCATACATTTTATATCCAAATATAAACAATGTTTCTCATGCTCGAACTGCATTTGTTATTTAAAAAAAAACCAACAACGATTTCCAATTTATTTTTGATAATTGATTGATTCCAAAACATGTCATAGTTCTACCCTGCACATTTTCTTTGCGACAACTTCATCCATTTACAACGTCTTCGGACTCAACTGCATTTTCTCCTTTTCGTTTTCTTTTTATGCCTAAGCAACATTCTCACCCGTTCAATTGTAAAAATACTATCTACCAAGTAATATTAAAACAGTTTCACTTGCAAATAAAATAAAAATACGCATAATTGTTTAATACCATTTATAGAATAGAAAATAAACAACACGAAAGTGAGAACTCATATTCTCATGAAGGTCTTAAAATAGCGATATAATAATGTATGTTTCTAAAAAAAAAAAATTTAAAATTCATAATAATGTGATTATGTATTGTGTACTTAAAAAAAACTTACACACATTCAAAATGATTAATTTTTAATTTTTTTTTTTTACTTAATTTAGGTATAATTAGTGTTTGGTATTAATTACAAAATGCAACATTCTAGCACTTTAACAACGCATATAATTTCGTTTAGTTATAAGCTTTCAATAATAATTTGTCTACTTAGAAAACCTAATGTTCAGCAAAAAAAAGAAACCTAATATTTTTATCAATAACAACATAGTTATTTGATAGTAAAGAATTCTCTTGGTAAATACAGTTTAACCATCAATTTTTAATTCATGTTGTTAATGATACGATGTTTGTGCAATAAGAATAAATAACCTCAATTTTAATATGGGTCAACTCGAATGAAGTATTTTGAAAAAAAATTTCTATTATATTACTTACACGTAAGTATTGATTATACTTTTTTTTAATTAATTAATATTAACTGAAATGTGACTAAATAAAAATTAAAAGAACACGCTATAAATAAATGATAATCTTAATTGAATTGTCAGGTGAAATCTTTTAGTAGATCATCGTTGGATTTAAATAAGGCTTTGTTTTGGAATGTTAATTTTGCTTTTTTTCCATACATTATATCCACTTCGAAAGTAATAATCGATCAGCAGTGTTTACCGAGCTCGTGATAGAAATCAGCAGAGGTAACAACAGGTATATATGGCGTGTACACGAGAAGATATCAATTTTCTACATAAGAAGCCTTGACTATCTTCCGACTGGTCAACACTTAACGTACCGGTCAGGTTATTGACCTCGCTATTCGCAATCCTTTTGCCTTTTGGTATAATTGGAAAACTTTCATTTCAAGTTCTTGGAATTTTTTTTTTTTTATGCACGCACCGAAAATGAAAGTACTATAGGTAAATACTATATATTTTACGAAAATATTAAACGTCCGCTGGTCGATAACCCCAACTTCAAATGCACTACTAAATAATAATTATGGGTAGGTACAGTTCCTATTAAGACGGCCGTAACGTAATATTACACATTATACTCATGCGTGTACGACGTTTACACTAAACATATTATATAGATCATATCGTATAAACTCGATGAATATTAAAATATTTCGTTCCCCGTTGACGGATGACTAAAACGGTTTCTGTTATTTAGTGAAGTTCTTACGGACGATAGGCGAGAACGAAATAAAATATAATAACGTTGCATGTTTCCGTAAGAATCGAAAGAAGAAAAAAAACACAACTTACAAAATGTTTTTCGTTTTAATCCAAACGTTTATAATATTATTATCACAATCGTTTTACCGCCAAGATTTCTCTTGCGATGTTTATTAGTACTCCCAGCGGTCAACCGTCAAATTAGGAAACAGCACACAAGTTTATGTTCAATCTATTTCAAATCGATTCTCGCATTTCAATATTATGTAGATGTAGGTACAAGAAATGAAAATCGTTTGACATAGTTATTGTTTGATCAAAATATGTACAACTCCTCTTCTATTTCTAGTCGAATGTGCCATCATTACCATAGCCGGTATAGTTAAGTAAATAGGCGGTAACTTACATTTTTGATTTCTTGTTCCAATTCCTGGTTATAAATTACATACATATATTCGATGTATTTTATTCGCTTATTTGTAACTTGAAATACGGTTATTGCGAATAACATGAATTGATATAGTAAGACATGCGTCTAGCGTGAAACCAATTAAAGAACTGAAATCATACGTTTTAGTGCACTAACCTAAATAAATGTATTTTTACATGCCTAGGCACCGTAAGAAAAACGCGAAAAGTTTTAGACCCACTGTTCACAGTTTAATTTTTCAGTATGAAAACGAATTTTTAAACTTCGCACTATCAATAATCATGACATGTAAATGTAAAATAATTAAATTTGAAAAACACGTTTTTGAAAACATTTAAATTAATGTTTTCGTTTTAAGCCAAACATTTGTAATATGGTTCTCATTCAATATGATTGAAATTTAACATATTTTGAATATAGATACAATATTTAGTTACATGCAAAATGTTATGTATTATGATTTAATGCACTCTGTATTTACACAAAAAAATGTAATAATTTTCCGAACACTATAAATGTTTAGTTAGAAATTATATTCTTAGATCAGTATTCGAATGAAAAACAGTGTCATCTGAATTAATTGGTTATATTCATTATATTTTTTTCTTTACGGTAGCAGTATTTATAGATCGGTACAATTTATTTTCATGATTATCATTTTGTTTTTTAGTTAAAATACCCGTATGTAAATATAATGATTTCACACTGAAGAATAATGTTATTTACTACTCGTTATACTATTAAAACGAAACGCAGATATATAATATGAACAAGTTATTCTTAAACCTATACATTTCAATACAATATACTTATAGTTTTTAATATTCTGTATTTTTATAATTAATTTTGCATATCAATGTAGACATTGTTTATGCTTTTACCAATAATATTAATCAAAGGTATAAATAATTTTGAATAAATTTAAAAACGTATTATTAACATCAGCTATTCAAGGTTACCATACAGCTCCTAGTAACAACAACTACCTATTTTAAAATTTAAAATTAATTTTTAGTGTTAAAATAATGATAAACATTACAACAAACCAAAATTCTAGTTGATATTTTTTTTCCCGTTTAGGAATCGACGACGACTCTAGGACTGTTATATATATTTAATTACGATATACAATTTAAGTGTAATTTTTGTAGCTAATACAAAATTAAGTACCTATTATTGATGTTCCAGTTAATTTTGTTTGTAGACTTGTAGTGTTTATAATGCTATATATTTATAAGGTCAAGATACATTCTTTTCATTTTTTTCACATACTTTCGTTAATTCTTATTTGCAAATTTTATCAATACTGGAGTACTATTATTTATAAATATTATTATACGATTAATAATACTTCATACAATTCTCACGTTTGTGTATAGTATTGTATAACCAAACAAGTTTTAATATCTTATTTAACAACTTATCTATTCATGTGTATATGAAATTTAACGATAGTAAATGCCAAACGAAATTCAAATAAATTATTCAACTGTGGATATAAACGAGTCGATGCCAGTATAAAAATTAATACCAACGCTGTTTGATTTAATTATTTAAAGAGGAAGTGTCTCTGATATAATCAATTTAATATACTATAATTACATGATAACAGGTTATATTATAAGTTATAACGATAATATCGTTGTGATTAGGCTTCACATGATTTTGTTTTAAACAATAGAAAGGTGCAACAGAGGATAAAAAAATCGAACGATATAATTTTATCTATATTTTTTTCATTGAATTTCAATTTCTATTCAGAAAAATGTTTTTCGGTTCTTATATAAAAACAGTTAATTTTACTAAAGACTTATATAAAAAAAAAAAAAAAAAAGGAGAAAATATCACGAAAATAATAAAACCATTAAAACGTTATGAATATATTATAGTACGATGTACTATACTGATTATTATAATATTATTAATATCTTGTCGATATAAATAAATAAATGATTTAACTTTCTAATGAGAATGGATTTCAATGAACATAATCGATTTCTGACAAATGTGACATCCTCGTAGTAGTAATGACTCTTCCAACGAATTAACAAATAAAATATGGAGTGCACGCAGAATAGGTTGGTATTATACTTGTGGTTGAGTGTTGTGTTCTCGTGTGTAGAGATTACACGGTGTAGTTCGTACGCAGCCGTCAGCTCTTTCAAACGGTTTGCGGTCGTGTTTACTGAGGCCATTGGCCGGAAAACGTAGGTACAAGCGAATCAATTATAGGATGGCAAAAAATAAAAATAAAAATATTTTATCGCATTCGAGCACCCGGCGGTTTTTTCTGTTGCGCGCCAAACTATCAGCGTTCGTGTTTGTTTTCGGCACAAACGTCATCAACGGAACACGGATACATTTACGAAGTCCTCTCGTGGGAACCTACGTCTGCGGGTGATTTTGAGACCAAAAACAGTGGTCGTCCGCGCGGGCATTCATCGGCAAACAACAAAAAGTTATAGACAATATTTCCTCCATAACAATGGTACAATGTGGACCGAACGGATTGATATTTCATTGCCCATTGTTCGGCTTTGGGTGCGCTCACAGACAGCTCGTACGCACGCTGACCGTAGGATGTGCGTTGATGCTGCGCACCACGGACTGAGATTATCAATTTTTTTTTCTTTTTTATTATTATTAAACACACTAGGTTCTGAGTAGTCTATGACACGTTCTGCCTCGGTAAAAGATAGCCTTCTGAAAATCGATTTAAATGTGTCATAGAAATGATGTAATGTTTTTCTGCGATTCGTGTGATTTGTTCATGCAAGTAACCGTTTTTGTGAATCTAATGAATAAGATTTTCAAATATCGTTCGTGCTAAGAACTTTAATTATTGTACTACACAAAGTGCGTCGTAGTACACATGACGCCTCAAATACAATGCTCCTATAGGGTTATAGTATATATTATACAACGAACGGATTTTTTCGAGATTTCAACAACGATCGACCCGGTGTACCTAATTATTGTTCGGCTATACGGGTGCTCGTTGTAACAACATACTTTCTTTCGGAACGAAACGCCAACGGACAGAAGCGCTTGTGGCGGTCGGACGATACGTACACAATATAATGATATTGGTAATGATGATAATGCTATTAATAATAATCGTACGTATAGACTCGATGTATAAAATTACTCACTTGTATTTGATTCCTTCTGACTTCGTAGTACACCCAGTTGTCGGTAGAAAATGCGATGGCTAGCAAAGCCGTGGCCACGATGGCCGTGATGGTGGCCAGTGAAAGAGTTACAGCGGAACAAGGCATGTTTGTATGTGGTTTTCGCGCCGTCAACAATGTTAAAATATGATAACGATTATTATTTAAATCGTTACTGCTACTGCGGATTGTACTCGTAGTACAGTGTTCTCTGGAAAGAATTCGATTTCGACGGGACAGATATTAACGCATTTTCGAAAAACCGTTCAGATGATAATCCGTTTTTGAACGGAAAACACAAAGAAAACAGCACTGACACTCGCGAGCTACGACGAGAATACACCGCGCACACACGCACACCAGCAGCACACACTCACTGACATACACGCAACACACACATAAACAAACGCACACACGGCAGACAGACCTACCGACTCGAACAACTGCAGTGAAGTCGACGGTCGAATTCGAGAGTTCGGCGTATATGCGAGACCGTGTATACGATTCCTTGATGGTCCTCCCCCACCACGGACTTGTTCCTCTCTCCAACACTCCTTCCCACTCCTCCTACACCGGTTCCTTGCAGTCGTCGTCGGCGGCAACGGTGGCGGCGGCAGGTTAGTTTTTGTGTCGATTTTACATATGAAATCCACCTGTAGCGTTCCAACACGCAGGGATACAAACACTACACCGCGACCACGACAACTTGGCCGAGGAATTATATGGAATATTATATACAATATTTTTTTCCACCTTTTTCGTCCCCCCGAACGTTTTCGGTTGCCTGTAAACACACCCGACGCACGTCTGCAGCCGTTCTTGTCCCTACCCCTTGGCGCATATTTTGATGTGTACCTCACCATAATCTCTGCTCCACTAACTCATTCTATGTACTAACCGAAAGAGAAAAACAATTTTATCTTTATGATGTCTCCTTTTTTTATAATTTTACTAAATAAAAATATTAGGAAAAAAAGTTAATTTTTATCCACGATTAAAAATTAGAAATTTTCAATTCCTAATTTAATTCTCATTCATAAATTATACACAGCACCAATAATGTATTGGATGCTGAATTAAAATTTGTTCAGTTTCATTTTTATCTAAATTATATGTATATTTTTCTTTCTTTCAGGTCATCTCGACGCGTCTGTATAACATTCCTTACATCATTTCTAATATTATTATTTACTTTATTATTATTTGAATCGCTGTACTTATTGGTCCATAAGACGTTATCGCAGAAAGTTATAAAATGTTTGTTTTGACGTGTACGATTTCTTGGCCCATGATCTCCGTGCCGTGTACGCGACAAAAGTCGGTATGAGACGTATTAACAATCCTAAATTCTTTAATCGAATGATCGATCTCGCAACTTTGAATACCGTACGCACCGCTGCTGTAGCAAATGTGTCGTAGATAGAATTAAAGAAGAAAGTATTAGTGCATAATACCGTTTTTCTTGCGTTGCAATGTTCTATGTCGTGTACCGGTTATGTTACAATCGTAACAATAGATGTCTACTATTATGTGATGAAATATCATATTTTCTATATTCCGTACAACCCGAGAAACATGTGCGGTGTATCGTCATTGAAAATCATTTTTTTTTTATTTTATAATTTGTGTAATTTGAAGTTAATTATGCAAATAAGACGAAGAACTAAAGTAAATTATCTCCTGACAACAATTATAATAACAGTACCCAAAAGTTTTATAGAACTTACAAAATTTCTGTTCAAAACTTTTCTGAATAATTTTATCAAAATGTGGCCGTAAAATTATGCCGATAAATACTTTCACACTGAATGAATAGTTTTACTGTACTGTACGCTGAATGACTTTTTATTTACATTTTAATTTATATTGAAATTAAACACGTTTCTTATTTTAAGTCTGACTAATGAATTATTTTCTAATAAATTAATAGTTCTTGTTTGATAGATTTAGTTTTTCAATAACGTATCCGTGCAGCCTAGAATTAGGTACTTATTGGAATTAGGTATTCTATTAGTGAAAATCGTAAAGAAACCAATTTCAAAAATATATAATTATATAAGTGGTAGATTTATATTTATTTTTCTAAATATGTGTAATACTGCGTTTGGAAATCAAATTGAAAAAAAAAATTAGAAAACATTAATAATAATTGAGTAAAACAAAGTACATATACAATATAACTATTGGCAGTAATTATTGCGTTGGCCTTTTTTTTAAAATTCGCTATTTAAACAATCTGCATACATTAGTGAAACTTCTAATTATAATTCCCGGGATAGAAAAAAATGCGATCAATTGTTTCGAAACAATCAAGGAACTTAAAATCAAGTAATAAAAATAATAAATATGTACTGCAGCATTAACCCTTGATAGGATTTTTAAAGTACGAAAATAGGAAATAAAAGCTTAATATATTTCCATTTTACATTTATTATGTATTAGATAAAACAAAAATGCATCATAGAAAAATTAAATACAGCCATTCACATGAATTTTTAAATTACAATTTAAAACTAAAAATTGATTAATGTTTAGAAAGGATATATAACAAAAGTTAATCATTTTTAAAACAACTTAAAATAAGAATGTGTTTTAGATGAGACTTAAAATCTTAAGACTTGCTTCAATCCCACGTTTAAATAATTAAAATAATTATTTTACACTGCAGACTTATATATTATACCTATATGTCCTCGATTGCTACTGAAAAAAATTTATTACACCTAATTTGGTTTTAATTTTTTTATAAACTTCAATTTATATGAATGTAAATTAAAAATTTTATTGAATATACTAATGGGAAACATTTTTGTTACATAATATACAGGAAGATATTAAAATGTTTTATAAAACACGTATAATACATATTAATAAGGATTAAAAAAATCACTGAATATTCTCTCTTATAATGTTGAGGACAATATTACACATAAAAAATCGTGTTAGGGTAAAATCATATAAATTCAAATAATCTGTTATATACATAATGTAATACCAGGAACTCATAAACATTTAAATAAGTTATATTGTGCTAAATATTATAATTAATATTTATCTTTATTCATGCCATAAATCTAAAGTAATTTATTGGAGTTTTTGCCATTGAATTACGTATTTTAATTATGTTGAAATTGTTATGATTACAGTGTACTATGTGTAATCATGTAATACCATGTTGTTTTTTTTAAGGTTATTTCATCTTGATTTTGTTAAAAAAAAAAAAAAAACACGAGCAAAAACAACGACAGTTCTAGACAAAGGTGTAAAGTATTATTAATAAAAATATATTCTTGTAATTATTATTCATACCAAATAAGTATATGAATACAAATATCTAATTTAAATACTAAGCATTTTGTTAAAAATGTTATACCTACCTACCAAGGTATCATATAATATTAATATAATATATTATGTATAAGTTGATGAACAAAAATATACAAAATATATTTCCGTTTAAAAATTATTTGAATCTAGTATTTTTTTTTTAATATTTATATAAACGTATATAATCTTAAATAATAATTATTTCAGTACTAAAAAAAAAGTACTAATAATTTTTATGTAATCAAAAAATGAAATTGAGACGTATTTTATACTATAATAACAAAAAAACTAACAATGAATAATTATTTTCTGTTTCACGTGTAAAATATAATTAAATTTGAGAAATATTTAGAAAAGTAAAATTTAATTATCTTTATATTTTCACTAGTAGCTAATAATTATTAACAATTATTTTTCATTTAACTCCTAAAGATTCTAAAAAATAGTTTAAAATATAATTGTGATTTGTATTTGGTATTTTTATATTATGCTATTTTATGTATTAACAAGGAAATAAAATTAATTATTTTAAAATGAATAGCCACCTCAAAGTTCAAAATAAAATATGATTTCAACAATTGCCCAAAAGACGAAAATATAATCTACCTCTACGATTTAATATGGATGCTGATGTAAATATTTAAATATTGTACGAGTAAGCAAAAAAAATCGTTTTAATAAAAATATAATACATTTTATTTAAATATCCTTTGATTCATTCATTTTAAAATTTAAATTACCTTTGAGGTGTAAGAAAGAGCTTATAAATGGTATAAAATACATTTTGATTAATTTAAACAATTCTATTTCCTTTCAACATTATAGAGCAATTTGACTTTTTCAAACTTCAATAGTATTATAAATGTGATAACAATATCTTATACCTTTATTTTAATATAAATATTTACTTTTTGATAAAATTAAATACACGAATTCAATTCATATTTCGCAAGTAAAACCTAAACTCAAAAGAATATAACTATTTAGTATGAACAGATTGTCAGTACTTGGTATGAATTGCAAATAGTGTTCATTTTCGAATGTATTGAGTTTTGTTCAGGTGATTTTTTTTTATTCATATTTTTTTAAAAAAATTGATTTTGTATAATTTTTAGTTGATAAACTACAAAGTAGTTATAAGTAGTATGAAATGGCCATTTCATACTTCTGTTATAATTGGCTGTTCTATAAATAAAACCTATGGCTATCAAATACAAACATTTTAAAAATAATATAATTTTAAGAAAAACACTATGCTATGTTAAGAACAATATCAATTTTATTATAAACGTAAATTAATGTCTTTTTTTTTTGTTTTTTTTTTTGTTTTTTAAACAAATAAGGTAATATCAGAGTTTACTTAGGACTTATTTGTTTAGGACATATTTATTTAGGTTTCCATCAAATGTATAAACATTTCTTTTAACCTTGTTGCACTGTGGAAAAATTCTTTATCTTCCAAAGCAAAATCTAAATTCTATAATTACGTAATAAATAATTGTTCTTGTTATTAATTATGAAAACATTAACAAGAAAAAAAACTCGTAATTTTAGTATAACGATAAAAAAAACATAACTTAATAGATGTCCAGTAAATTGAACGGCTTTCACTACAGCTGTTGCTGCAAGAATCGTGTTTTTTTTATTAATCAACACTATATCTTATTTTTGAACAAATTGAAACTATTCTAAGTATAAAATGTTAATTATTTTCTTTTCATTTTATAAAATATGATTGGTTCATGAATAAACTATAAATTCAAAAAATTAAGATAACTAAACAAAAATTGTACATTTAACAAAACCCCAATTTAAATGTGTATGATAATCGTTTGATTTTGAGAGTCCAAGATACTATCTGATTAATAATTAATCAAAAGTTGATTAAATATTTTTTGCATTTAATTAATACTTATAAAAAATAAGTGGATGTGCTTAGAATGATTAGAATGAAAATAAAAACAATTATGTAAATGCATTAATAATAATTTTATGAGAATAATTTAAAATTATAATTTAAAAAAAACCATAAAGGTAATTTAATGAATAAGTTTCATAAGAATAAAATTATTTTATTAAATGATTATTTCAATTTATTGATAAATCAATGTAGTATTAATTTTCAATTTATCAAATATTTGTTAAAAAAATAAAACCAATTCATTGAAATGTATAATATTTATTATATATGATATATCCTTATTTTTTCATAACAATAAAATTAATTATATTTAATTGGATATTTTAATAGACTGCAGAAACAATTTATCACCACTTAAACAACATTTTGAAAAAATGTATTTAATATTAAAGGATGAATAATTTAATATTTAATGGTACAGTTGTCAAGTATATGAAATTGCATTATGTACCCTTTAAAATATACTTAGTTATTCCTGTTCTACAGCATCAATTAAACAATTATACATTATTTTAATATTTATACATTAAACATATGCATGAAGTTCATGCACTAAAAATTCTAGCAATATGAATCAATGAATACTTTACTAAATACTATACCTACTAGTACTGAATGTATGCTCATTGAACATGTAAAACAAATACTTTTTTTTTTATTTATTGACTATCACAATAATATCATTAAAAATGATAAAAAATTATTTAAAATTGTTAACTATAAGTTATAAATCCGAATAAACTTTAATTGCAAAAATAATTTTTTTTTAAATAATAAAATTTATTTATCACCAAAAAATTAAAAATAGTAGCAGAAAAAATAAATAAATACATGAATTATAAAATAGATTTTTAACTAAGTCAGATCCTAGCTTTAAAGTACATAACGTGACTACTTTGTTTTTTATTTGATAATTAACCAATTAAGGGGTAGAGAAAACCGTCTGATAATCCAAGCTATAGAACAAGTTAACTCCGAAATCTATGCTTAAACACCACATCTCAATAAATGTTCTTTATTTATTCATTTATTATCTATTTATTTCTAATCAGATAAAATATCATGTAAAATAAACTGAATTTGTTTAAAATTATATTACAGAATAGTCTAACATTTAAATCCAATCATATCACCATCCTTGCTCGATATATTGAAGACTGTTATGTCGATATGGCAGTATTTTTTACTTAGACTATGTCTTATAATATTTTACTATTGTTTATTTTATAGTACGAATACGAAAAATATTGTGTACATATATAATTGTATTATCTACCATTTTATTTATACTTCTTTTAATTTTTTTATACATCGGCATTATATGAATCACATGAATACTGATCAACTAATGCACAATACCCATCAACTGTACAATCATTTTATAGTATATTCCGCATATATTATATTGATTATGAGTAAGGCTGGAATTTTAGTGCTCTAAAAAAAAAAAAAAAGACTTTAAAAATGTATTTATTACAGTTAATCATATAACCAAACATATTTTATTTTATTTTATTTACATAATATAATAAAATAGGTATACCAATTCTATACCAATCATATATCAATTTGTTTAATACTTAAATTTTATTTATTTCATCAATCGCCTCAATTACATAAAATTACTTATGTTCTTTAAAAATATGAAAACAGTAATTGGCAAGTATATTTTATATTTATATTACTTATACATTTAATTATTTAATAATAGGCATATAAGCTCGTATTTGTTAGTTTATCAACATTGACGGAATTAAGAGATGAATTGTTCCCCCGTTGGCCTAAGAGCTTGGTTAATTTTATAATAGTTACAATGCAAAAAATAATAATTAATACATTTACATCATTTAATAAAATTATTTTGGTACGAATTTACCTGATTAGATTCGGTAGAAACCGACTGATTGGTGTAATAACATCAACCATGTCAAATAATCTTATCTGTAAAATACAATTATGACTTAAAGTTTATCCTATCAAAATTATTTTAATTTTTTTTTTTTTAATATAGGTTTTATATAATTTTTTTTAAAACTTAGTCACACCTCTTCTAAATGAAACTGTTTTTACTTATCAACTTAGTAAATTACATACTAAGCGTCCAAGTTTTGAGTGAACAGACGCCTAAACGGGTGATCAAATACATCAAATATTTAAAAATTCATAAATCAATTTTGAAAAAGGATGTAAAATTTTGAAAATGTCATAAAACAGAAAAATATGCATTTAAAGTTAAATTTATCAAAAAATGCAAAATACAAACCTTATTAAATTAATCAGTATTATTTGAAATAATTACTATTATTAACACATGACTATTAAAATTTTCATAAAACGAACTCGAATAATTTGCGCCTACAAAATGTTTGTATAGACTATATAGTGAACAGTTTGTACATTTATATCATCTATATTAAACTTGTATAGGAGATGTACTTGTCAAATGACTATAATTAATTGAAAATATAAATCTATTATAATCTTATATTCAAAGTTGGATTATAGGGGGACATCTGCCCCTGGGCGCAAGATTTTAAAGACGCAAAAAAAGTGTAGTGTAAATAAATGTATTTTTTAAAAAAAAAAAACTATTAGCGATTACCATAGTTTAGTTGGGCCGCGCAGTGTCATGCTCGTTTCTACATATTTGATTCTCCACTATTAGACCCGTACTGATGGAAATTGAATGATCGATTTATCGACATAATATTATCACTACATGTTTCAACGAATATTAACGATACTGATTTTTCAAAATCTAATCGTTTATGTGGTCAAATAGTGAGACGACTTACGCCTGATGTTTTTTATAGAAAATTTTTAAATAATGATGTAAAATTTTGCAATTGGTTACTTAACTCAAAATCAATATTTAGTTTATTTTGTGGTCCATGTAGAATATTTTCTAAAATACGTTCGCAATTTAGAGAAACAGGATTTAATAATTAGAAAAAAGTTCATTCTTAAGTATCCAAACACGAAAAGAGTAGTTTCCATTTAAATGCCATTCGGGATTGGTTATTGAGATCTGATAAACTTGGTAAAGGCACACTCGATCATACATTTGAAATACAAATTGAAACAGAATGACAATATTGGCGATCTGTTCTCAATAGAGTTGTAGATGTTATTAAATTTTTATCATCTAGAGGATGATTGTATCTAGGGGAGAAAATTAACTTTTTGGCTCTAATCACAATGGTAATTTTTTAGGTTCATTAGAACTTTTCGCTAAATTTCCATTTTTAGCTTAATACATAGGAACTTATGGAAATAAAGGACGTGGACATGTTTCGTATTATCGTCCATTATTTGTTTAAGAATTTATTTTAATTATGGGTAATGAAGTAATTAAGAGAATTATTGATGAATTGAAATCACCCAAATATTATTCAATAATCATCGATTCTACACCAGGTGTATCCAAAATAGACCAATTAACACTGATTGTATGAGGTATATTCTTCCTCATGGTTCGCCTATACGAGTAGTACGTTTTCTTAAATTTTTGACGTCGGTTGGCCATAAAAATGCAGATTTACAGCTAGCTGTAATCAATTAGTTTAAACAATTAGGGATAAACATTGAAGATTATAAAGGACAATCATATGATAACGCCAAGAATATGTCCGGTGTATATTCAATAATGCAAGCTAGGATTCGTCAAGTTGCTAAGTATGCTGAATTCATACCTTGCTCAGCTCACTCGTTAAATTTAATAGGAGCCAAGCTTTAGTTGAGCTGCTCAATGTAGTGAAAGTGGACAGTCAATTTTTTTTAAATAACTGATGAAACACAATACTCTAGTGAATTATCTAGACATAAAAAAAAAAAAAAAAAAAAAATGATGAAGAAAATACTGAAGATATTCTTCAGGGATCATATAAAATAAAACATTGTTTGTTATTATTGATACAATGATTTCTGATTTGTATAATAGAAAAATTGATTACTATAAAATTTACAATAAATTTGATTTTTTATTTAATCTTGGAAATTTAAACGTGCATGATATTAAAAAGAACGCAGATCACTTTCAAAATAATTATTGCGATGGTATAGAAAATATTTTATTCAAGAATCATTGCAAATAACTTTTATAGTGAATTCAATTTTTCCCAAATCAGATGAATCAAACCAAGCTAAGCCAAATTCACAAAATTTATTAACGATTCTCAGAAAAAAAAAGTTGGATAGTTTATTTCCTAATATTGAAATTGCATTGCGGTTGTACTATACTCTGCCAATATCTAACTATTCCGGCGAAAGATCGTTTTCAGCCTTAAAAATAGTCAAAAACTATTTAAGATCTAATCTTTCAAAAGAAAAATTAAATTAATTTGCTGTTCTTAATATTGAAAATGTTATGCTTGAATCTATTTCATGGCATGAATGTATTGACCAATTTGATAAACAGAAGTCAAGGAAAGTATTTTTATAAAAATATTTTAATTTACAAAAATAATATATGTACTTTAAAATATACCCAATATCTTATATAATAATTTTAATTATGTTTTACCTAATTGTTTTTTTTAGATACTTATTTACATTTTTATTGTACTTTTCACTAATACAGTTTATTAGTTTATAAAAAGTTGTAATAAAAATATTGATAACATTACTTTTCTTTATAACATTTAATAAAATGTGTGGTTATTAAAATACCAACTAAATTAGGTATAGATAAAAGCGTAGGTTGAACGATTTTTAGGGGAGGGGGCTTTATTCAAATCCACTTATCTTCCTTTAGAGAGTAAAATGAATAAATAGTAAAACAATTTTATGTTTATAAAGTTCTGAATCTCAGGATGGTTTAAACAAACCTATGCTCCGGAACGCACAATTTCTTAATCTGGCCCTGCTTCTATTACTATAATATTACAGTAAATGTAAAAAATGTATACATTTTTTTCGATGAATATCAAATAAGGTATTCATGAGCAAGATAATCTCACTAACCGAAAGTATACTATAAGTTATATTATAGAACTATTGAATTATCTAACTCTTCTTCTTCTTCTTCTACTTCGCCTTCCTCCCAACTATTTGGGGTCGGCCACCCTTGTCCTACACCTCCACTTTACTCGGTCAATCACATCTCCTCTGCACACACCGACAGCCCTCATGTCATTCTCCAAAGTCTCCAACCATCTCTTTTTTGGTCTTCCTCTTCCTCTTTTCCCTTCAACGTCCATCTTCATAACCACTCTTACTGCATTCGTTTCCTCTCGCCTCATCACATGCCCAAACCATCTCAGCCTATTTTCTCTCATCTTGTCCACAATTGGCGCTACACCAACACTACCTCTCACGTATTCATTCCTTATTCTATCTTCTCTTGTCACTCCACTCAACCATCTAAGCATTCTCATTTCCGCGACACTCATACTTTGTTCTATTCTCCTGTTAACCGCCCAACACTCTGAACCATACAGCATAGTTGGTCTCACTACACTTTTATAAAATTTACCTTTCAGCCTAATTGGAATTCTCTTATCGCATAACACGCCCGATGCTTCTCTCCATTTCATCCACCCGCACTTAATCCTATGTTTTACATCAATGTCAAAGCCCCCGTCCTTTTGAACAAAAGATCCTAAATATTTAAAGCTCTCAACTTCACCTATCACATCACCATCTATTGTCAGTTGTCTCCTCATTCCTTCAACTTCTTGGTCTCTTTGTCCAAAATCATACTCAATATACTCAGTTTTATTTCTACTAATTCTCAATCCCTTTTCTTCGAGGGCTAACTTCCACTCATTTAACCTATTATTGACAACTTCTAGGTTTTCTCCTATCAGAACTATATCATCCGCAAACATCATACACCATGGTATCTCACCCTGTATCTCCTTTGAAACCTCATCCATTACCACTGAGAACAGGTAGGGGCTTAGAGCTGACCCCTGGTGCACACCTACTCCTATACTGAAACCTTCTGATACTCCACACCGACTCTTGACACTAGTACTCGACCCTTCATACATATCCTGGATCAAATTAACATACATTTTTGGGACATTTTTCCTCATTAATGCCCACCTTAAAACTTCCCTTGGCACCCTGTCATACGCCTTTTCTAAATCTATAAACACCATGCATAGTTTTTTATTCTTTTCTCTGTACTTCTCTACTAATTGCCTAACACAAAATAATGGCTCCATTGTCGATTTTCCTGGCATAAAACCAAACTGGTTTCCTGATATCGAGGTCTCACTTCTTATCCTCTTCTCTATAATCTTTTCCCAGATCTTCATACTATGACTCATGAGCTTTATTCCTCTATAGTTCCCACATTCTTGTATGTCTCCTTTTCCTTTAAATATTGGTACAATAAAACTCTTTCTCCAATCTTCTGGCATTTTTCCCTCTATCAGTATCTTATTAAAAAGATTTTTCAACCACCCAATGCTTAC
This sequence comes from Sipha maydis, assembly GCA_034509805.1. NCBI lineage: Eukaryota > Metazoa > Arthropoda > Insecta > Hemiptera > Aphididae > Sipha > Sipha maydis. Next base: position 16,981 of record JASXSY010001599.1, on the reverse strand, counting down.
ATCTCCTAACATTTTCCACACCTCTACAGGTACTCCATCCTAATTATTGAATTATCTAACTAAAAGTAAAATTAAAATACACTGTCAAAAGTATAATCATAAACTAACAATGTTTCATTGGCATTATTTTTATTTGTAAAACTGGATTTAAACAATTTATGTTATAGTACAATGATAACAATTTAAAACTATAACTTGTTATTAGGATACAAATACTAATTATTATAATGATATATTATTTTTAATGAAGTGATATAATCTTTCGCACTTAGTGCAAAGTTATACAAGTGTTCAATATTGAGTATAATAATAATAATAATAGTCTAATAATACAATTTAATAGCTACACACGTAAAATATATTTATTTTATGTAAATTACCAAAACGCATCTTGATTCACAATTATTTTCTATGCTGTTATTATTAAAAATTATTTTTGTATAACATAGTATTTGTATTCAATAATAAAATAAAAATTGAATAATTATTTCTATAAATTAAATTGAGATCTTGTTTAAATCGGGTGTTACTCATTATCTGCTAACTTTTGTTTACTTTTTACCATCACTGATATGATTGAATAACACAAATGCATAATCTAAAAACAATATAAAAAAAATTAATAAATAATATTTATAACATTAATATCTTAACACAAAACAAAAATAAAAAAGGGTGAAACTCCAGGATAGAACGAGACTCTACAGTAATATAGGGATGGGTAAATTATATTACTCTACCGGTTTCTTGAAACTAAGTGTCATTGATGTCGAAAGATTTTTTTCTGAGTGAAATAGATAGGATGAATTAGTTTCTATTTCTAATGGTTATTAATGTAAATATTTTTTTTTTTTAAGAAATTCATAACATTAAAAGTTTGACCTTACTTATTCAAAAAATTAGTTTTACTACTATATAAACTCTCTTTATGAGTATAAACTGATTTGTTAAACTTCTTTCGTTCAAAATCGTTTTTTTCGGAAAGAATGGTTTCATTGGTTTTAAGTTATAATACTGATGCAATAATACCATTCACCTATTCCTATAACGCACCCTACTTTGGAGTCTCACGGAACCAAAGAATTTTTCTATTTTTATGGGCTGTATTTACTAATTTTGCACCCTGAATTAACCATATTTGTACGCTACTCCCTCTAAAAAAAATAGATAAATTATTTTTATTTTTTAGTACATATTTCGTTATAATTCATTATTTAGCCTTAACTTGTTGATTACTTAGATATTAAAACAAAGAATATTTAATTTTTATTAAAATGTATGTATAATAAATTATAATTTAATGTTAATAATATTTATTAATACAATATTACACCATATTTCAGCGGTCGCTCTCCTAAATGGATCAAAATTTGACCGCTCAGGCAAAATTTTATCTCCATTACTCTGTCTCCCTAAATACGGCCCTAATTACAGCATTTCTGATATTATACAACATAAATAAAACAAAAGTCAGAGACAAAATGTATTATTATTTAAATTATAAATTCAACTTTTTATAAAGTATGTAGGTGTAGATAAGATTAATGACAAATATTTATTTGAGAAAAGCTGTGTAGCCGACATAATTAAATGAAAATATCATTGACAAGACTAAACAAAACATTACAAATTATAAATAAGATAAGTGTCCTACACTAGCAAACATTTTCAAATTAACGATTTTGTTTTCCGATATTTTCAAAATTAATTTTTCCGCAGTATTAATTTGCATTTTAAGAAAAATTAACTTTTTATATTCAATAACCATTTCCGTCCAATTTGAACTGTATAATGCAAAATTCATGTCAGATTTCTGGAAAAAATTATCGAATTAATTATATATATATTTTAATTTTAGATAATTACTTTAAATTATATTCACAGTAATTATTAACATATTTTTGAAGATATGATTTATATCTAATATACCTATAGCTTCCACACTTACTTGTTCATTTATCTTAGTTAAAAGAAAACATACAGTAAACAAATGAAAAACGTAAACTAATACTGAAATAAATAATTTTAATACAACTGGTGATCTAAATGAAAGACCTTCCATAAGACTCTGAAAATTATTGTTTCAAATTAATTTTATAGAAATTATTAATTATCATACAATACGAATTATTACCGCTATTATTGTGAAAGACTGAAACACTAGTACATTGGATTCAACCACTATCGTAATAAGAATTATGGGTCCAAATATTTTATACAGATCCCTCATCTTTCTGAAACCATAATAACCGTAAATTTTTCAACAAAATTAAATTCTAACCTAACCTAACACGTACCTTGTATTTTACAAAACAAAGCAAAACATGAAATAAATACTCACTCGATAACTCTTTGGTGGTCTTGAATAATTAACTTTAAGTTTTTAACTGGATTCAATTCGTCATCAGTAAATGTTTTTCTATTACCTTATAAATAACAAAAAAAAAAAAATTACGTTATACTATACTTATAAATAATTTATTACATCTAAATAGCTATATTATTGTAACATGCATTTCCTTGCTCGTGCATTACTGCAATACAAAATACTACTTATAATACTACAATTTGAATATTGTTGTATAAAAAATATTTCATTTTTCGGATACATAGTATGTTTTCATGATGGAGATCATATCCGACAGTATGATATGTCTTCAATTGTGTTCCGACTCTTATAGATCTTCAGAAGACTGATTTTATAATTGTTTTTTTTTTACACACGAACGCAATAACGAAAAATTGAATACGTCCTTTTGAAATTGAACTTTTGAGCATATCACCGATGACATGAACATAATAATGTATCCGAATGAAATAATATTAATATGGCAATCCATAAAAATGTTGACCAATATATACAGAACACATTTTCATTATTTTGAACGTTGATTTTTTCACTTTTATTTCATTGATTAATATACGTTAGTTTTGAATATACCTTCAAAGACCATAGACGACGGACGATAACCAATTGTTTTGTACGCCATACTGATGGTTTTCAGTTGTATGTAGATCGTCATGAAAAATGGAAAAATGACAATGTCGAACAAAATCAAAATGTACGAGTTGTACGCCATTACGATACATTCCATAACGTAGAACAGAATAAAATTGTTGTTGTAAAATTCAATCGATACAGGGAACAAAATATTGAACACGTTCAAATGATTTATCGTACCATCTTTATACTGTTCGTCCCCTAGCAGGTAATTTTTAATCAATAACGGCGATATCATCCAAGAAAAACACGCACCAACCCATAGCGCAGCTAAAAAATTCGTGAAACGTATGCACCCAGCTCTTCCCATCCGAAGTATATCCGTTTGGTACCGACCGTATGACAAGAAATCAATGGACGTCAAATCAATGCAACTCCATATGGCATCGGAATATCTGATTAAGTAATACGTCTTATACGAGTTATAAATGTACACAACGCTTATCAGCAAATACTGTACCGCGTTGTAATAATCCTCCAAGCAACAATACACGCTCCAACCAGACCCAACAGTGGCCATTGAGTTGATAAATATAAATACGAAATTAATAATTTGATAAACATTGTAACCGCGGATCTTGATAGACTTGGGATCAAATATTTCAAACATTTTTGCGATTTTCAATAACCGTATGTTTAGTATACATTTTTTCTCTTCGTAAGTTTCCTTATTATTGTTCATGATTTTTCGGTTTTATTAAAAACGCACCAAATACTTATATATGTATATTGAAATTTAAATAACAAAAACTTGGATATTATGATAAAATTTTACTCATAGCAAAATGTATGCAACAAAATTTAAAATTTTTAAATTTATTTAAATGCTGACATTAATTGATTGTCTCTTGCTTATTGATGTTATGTTTTGTACTAAATTTTAATCATAACGAATACGAATTCAGTTATTTATTCATGTTATGTAGTATTAAAATGTTTTTTAATGCAATGTTTTCTCTATAAATTAAAATTATTTAAAAACAACGAATACTTTTTTATAACATTCAGAAAGAAAAACTACGACCCCGTACAAACTATGTTACTTCTTACACGGACGGAATACTAAAGGGTACTAAAATTTTTCTTTTCTCAGAAACAAACAAAATAATTTATTTTATTTGACTTATGATAATATAAAACTGTATTACCTAGTTTAGAACACCAAACTATACTTATCGCTCAAATTATTAATGATGGGCGTTTAAGAAATATACCTATATTTATAATTTTTCTTAATATCAACCATTTCTCTAGTAATTTTAATCCCACAAATTTCCGAAAAACTCATATAAGTATCAAAATATATTAAAAATTTAAATTATAAAATATAACTATTAATTATAATTAGGTAGAAACAATTATTTCACCAATATTCTTAATGACCGACGATGGCAATCATTTTCAGTGTACACTCGAACATAATTTATTACAAACTTGCGTCTTCTGTTCTGAACGAAAAGTAACTTTTCAGGCACACATAATCTACTCTATAACTATTTCGAGTATCTAACAATAACTTTTTTAACTCTCATACTCTAAAATCTATACTTATTTTATCACAATTGTATGACGTTTTTATTTTCTTAACGCTCACAAGCAATAAATAGGATTAATTGATAAATTAAAATTAACACAGCTCGTCAACCAAATGTTTTTTGGTAAATAAATAATAAATTTAAAACATTTCATTGACTTTGTATATACTTGACGATGAATTTTTAATTTCAATCGGGCCGTACTTTATAAATATAACAATACTCCAGACTAAGAATTTATTTATTTATTTATTTATTTACGAGTATTAGCCATTCAATAACTTTTAATTTTAATTTAATTTTATATTATCTTATAACAAATATATGTTGTATTTAACCACTGTCTACTTGTGTCGATTCATTAATTGTCTTTAAATCAACCAATATAAATGTACTTAGTGAAATATGAAAATAACTATACAGTTGTACAAAAAATCATGGTTAAATGATAATTGGTGTAATTTTTAAAAACGTCTAAAACATTACCATATATACATATGTTATATTAATGTTTATCTTTAATATCTTAATCTCTAATATATTCACTAATAATACATCACAAAAAATGATTCATTTTTAGCTACCATATATTGGTTTACGTGAATTTTTATATAAATAACAGCTATATAAAATAATTATATAACGAGTATGTGTCAGGGTGCAGAAAATATGCTGAACATGATAACAATACTTTATAAATAAAGAAATATACTTATTTTCATCGAATTAAACTAAAATAATTTTAAATGTACCTACTTTTACTTGCAATCCGTGTGTAAATAGATCTACGTAATCGAATTTAATCTATTTAATAATACATTTATTAAAATAATACAAGCACAAAAATATATTCTGATTACTATATTATATAATAACCGTACATATTTATGTTATTTGATACAAGATTTTACCAAGTTCAATATAAAAATAATTATTATAATTTTATTGATTTAACCGAAATTTACATGAATGTCTATATTTGTTCCAGCTGAACCCAAGAAATATTTTTAGATAAAGATTTGTTCTACAAAATGTTAAAAAATTGGAAATAATCAAACAGCTGTTGTTGTTGCTAAAATTCCATTCAATTATATTATAGTACTGTTGTTCGTACCACTTTTATGCTAACCTTCCTACACGACTTGACATTGAACGCACCTAAGTTACTCAACAGACAGTATAGTGCGTAGGTGATACCGTCATATAGTTTCCACGGTTAGTATACATTTTGTAAATTTCTTGAATTAAACTCACACCAAGGTCAAAATTGGTTTCCAAATTGGTTTGCCATGTAGAGACGAACCAGTGGTTGAATCAACGAAAATCAAAATAATATATTTATGCGATTTGTAACTACACGCAATAGCTTTACGACCTATAATCAGGCGTGGCTCGCACCTTTAATTTTATAAAAGAAACCACCGAAATCAATACAGGTACGATATAACACGGATATTTATACCCTTTCGAAAAAAATGAATAAATAATGAGTGACCATTAATTTAATGTTATTATGGTTTCGCCAATATTAGAAGCACTTCTAATCGATTTAATTGATAAATAATAATTTATTTTTAATCTCTAACTCGGTGAGACTGATTCTTGTATACGATATTATGCTTTACAGTCCGCAATAGTTTCAGATTTTCTCTATACCGGAGAGAATTCACTTTTCCTCCCATCATCCTGACTTCTTCGTGAACCAACAATTACACACCCCTTAAGCTCATACCGTGCGTTTTGCCTATCGATATATAAACGAGTGTTTCGTATACATCACGGACAAACGGATTCCTTTGTTGCGCCTTACACAACTTACGTCGAAGCACCCATTAGTAATAAACATTTTGCTCGTTCACGACCATAAGCGTATAGTGATATATTATAATATGCTATAGTGAGTACTCCATAATGTGTGTATCGAATATACCTAGTATACCTAGTATTCTAGTAATTCTGTGCATTAGCTGTCACATACTCTTGCAATAGGCAGTACGCATAAACGTTATTAAAATTATTGATTAGCGGTATCAATAAAATTTCTATCGATAGAAAACTAATAAAATACTATTTAATTCTAAAATGTTATATAAATTAGCATTACCGACAACATCTATACCTTAAACTTTTACAATTGAATATCCTTGATGAGTGATCATTCGGAACAAATTTGTTTCTATCATATGTCAAGTTAATACTCATGAATAAACAATATTCAGTTACGAGACAGAATATAAAATAAATATCGTCTATAAATAAGTGCGGCTCTAGTATAAAACTATAAGCTTAAAACATGCTTGTGCCACATTATATTTCAACCGTTTGAGTATACTATTATAATTTGCAATTTTATTTTCTACAAAACTGTATTAATACATTATTAACTTCAAACAATCAATGATAAATGTATTTGTTTAAACTTATACATCTATTAACACTACACATGAGTATTCGTCTACATTTTATTTCTCCTCATTACTGATCTCATCGCCTGATGTATTAACACAGTCATTACTAGTAAATACTTTTATATTATTTATACGCAGCATATCATTTAGTCAGCAATTTTCTCATGCTGCAAAAAATGTTTTGTCCATTTATATAATGATCAGCGCTGTAAATACACTGTAAAAATAACTTAATGCGCATTATAATATGATCCGTTCCCTTACAGAATAACAAACATAACAAACAACGTGTTAACTTTATTTATTATACAGTTCCAATATGCTTTTACCGTGGTGGACCAGAGGAATCATCAAAATAATTTGCAACATCTTCAGAAAATATAAACAAAAATTTTAGTATATTCCAAAACTTTTGGCAGTTAAGCTTATGTAGGTATAATCTAAAATATACACTACAGCTCTGGTTTATATTTTGGAGTATTGAGAATCGTCCAATTGCAAATTTAATTGAATCGTAATAGCACGGAGTTGTTCACATTGCCTAACTATCTGGTTGTTTAACATCGGGAGTCTGACTGAATTAATGTTAGTCTAGTTAAGAATAAAGAACATCTGTGCGGATCTCATCGATTTGAATGGTTTCTATTTGAGCAATATAATTAAAATATTATTATTATTATTTGTTTAACACCTAGATATAATTACAACCACCAATTATTTAAATGTATGTATTATAACCTTACTAACCTTACTAACCTTACTTCAAATATTTTTTATTCTTGATGAAGTTTTTTTTTTACTAATATAAAAAACTAATGTATAGCTTAAATATGTGAAAAAAATACAATAATTAATGTAATGTTTACAAAGCTTAACGGCTTGAAGGAAGGGGCTTCCAGTAACGTTTCTTTATAAGGTTAAAAAAAAATGTCTTGATTGCTTACGAACGGGGAAAATATACTAAAACGATTGCCCTTATGAGTAATACTTTGAAAATACAATATAATATCATAAAGGTTCCAATCTAGCAGTATATTTCAAAACATTTTAGAATATTATGTTACACGTAACGAAAAAAAAAAGAAAATACTATAAACTATAACAATAATCGTATTTTGATAAGATTAAATTCATTATAAGGTCCACTCTTTAATGAAACTTTTAAAAGCCATCTGCTATGTTTATTTTTTGGACCAATGAACCATTTTTTTAATAGCTTCTTTAAATTGAACAATATAAGCCTAAACGACCAAAGCTAAGTATAGTTAATTTAACGTTTTTTTTTTTTTTTTTTTATCATATAATATGTATACGATTTATGATTGTTTAATTTTAGTATACCCTTTGATCGACAAATTGTGTTTAATAGTTTTCAAGACGTTATACAAAAACCGTTTAAATCTCTAGACTTTATATTTTTTCATTCCATCAATGTTCTCATATTAATAAAATATAAATGCAAAACCAAAATATATCTTTTAAATAACATATACGTAATAATTTATAGAAAATGATCGTGTCTTTTAGTACAAACATTTCAATATGCAACAAAAAATAAACTTATTTTCAAATAAATTCAGACTATTTAAATAAGAAAAAATTGTAAACGAAAAACAATTTATTTTACTAGTAGCGTAATAGCTTGTTTGAATTTTTATTTTTAACTATATGTTTAGATGAAAGTTGAACACACACCATACTGTAAAATAATATATAATTTTAAAAATGATTCACTATTAATACGTATCAAAACGATGCACTTAAATATTTATGAAAATATTACATTATCATATGAAAACACAAAATGTCTTATTTATGTTTTATTAATTTGCGTTTTACTAACATCGCGAATTAGTTAATCATCGAGATCTACATATTATCATAATATATATATATATATATATATATATATATGATGTATATATTATATATATTATATATATACATCAGTCATATCTAATTCAGATTTTGTAACCATATCATTTCTTAGTTCCAGACAAACTGCGCCATTTTGAGTTACATCATATAAAAACTGTAGCAAGCACACACAACATTACAAATCGAACTTTGAAATTGCAAATGATATATTTTTTATTTTTATGTTGCTCTTGCATGTAATATCACTCGCGCAGAAACCGTTCGCATCAGACATCTTGCAAATCCATGTGTGTGTGTGTGTGTGTGTGTGTAGTCGAATGGAAAATACAAATACGGAATCATACCCGATCGTATTCGACGCTTTCGTTCAACCATCTTTCCGGTCGAATTCTTTCGAGATACATATTTAGTACCTATACTCATGCGCTGTTATATGTCTTCCTGATCTAACTAAAACCGGTTTACGAGCTTATTCTGTTTCAACACCATTATTTTGTAAATTATTTATAATTTTTTGCATTGATAGAACTCTAAACGTGCACATCCCGATGGTATATATTACACGCAACCTATTAAATATTATTATTTTCCGAAAAGTGTCCCACCGGTATCGAATTCGTTTCCCGCCGTTTTTCGCGGTAGGTACATCATGCGCGTTAAATGAGACAACTAAAAAAAATATTTTTGGGTAATTAATTTCGCTTATTACTTCGTCCTCGAGACCATTACGCACATTATACCTACTTTCAATTCGACCCTGAAAAGAAAAAAAAATTAAAACCGTCGTTTTCAAAATTCAGAAGAAAAAAAACACCAACTTATTTCATTAAACAATTATATTATAGAGTAATACAAATATATGCAATGTATTATATTATTATCGAATGATATATCTCTTTATCGCGTCGCGTATGTTATGACTTTGTGGACTATAATTAATATATTGGTCGACGCGCGCACCCTGACCTTGATTCTGTTCCTGCATGACTATGACCGAGTGAAAGCCCGCAGGACAATTTCATCCTGACGAAGTGACGACCGTGGTACGCGGCGGCGGTAACGAACAAGGGAAAAAAAATCATCGGAGAACAAGATTCGTATTGCCGTGGATCATGATGCCGAGAGAGGAAGAAAAATATACGTACGCACACCCGTGTATATGAGTGTGTTTTTTGATGGAGATATCGAGTGGGTGTGGTGGTGGCGGTGTGGTAGAGAGGAGACCGTATGTACCATATATGTGTGTATGTATGTGTGTGTGTGTTTTTTTTATTTCTCAAGGTTTTCACGGCCCACGAATGATTATTACATTATTATTATTACTATAGTTCATATAACGACAAGAGACGTATATAACATATTATATTATAGATACATACTTAGTAACAGTAAACTGTGCAGGGCCTAAAACGTTCCAATGTTCATACTACACACTAAATTTTAAATAAATATTTGTAGTCTATCGCGACGGTTAAATAATACATTCTAAAAATCGATTTTAAATTCATTGTAGAAATGAAGTGCATTTTTTCCGTATTCACTACAAACCTACGGTTATTTTTGTTAACGCGAGTAACGGTTTTCGCACGTCCGACGAATAGGATTTTACTACGCGCTTTCAAATTTCGTTTGCTTAAGTTTTACTATTTATACTTATTTTACGCGCGAATCCTGCGCCGCAGTACTAGCGGTTTCAGAAACCGGTACGGCGTACAAATACACGCGAACACAATGCGAACCGCAGCGACCAAGTTCATGTCGCCGACGCATATTAGTGGGACCGAAAAAGTGCAATGAACACAACGAAAAACGACCGCTAATGAAACACACGCACGTAGAGTAGTTCACCGGAGAGGTAGGTCCGGTCGGCGGTTTATTTTTTTCTTCTTCTACTCTTCGCCAACGGTCAAGTCTATTTATGGGCCACAAGGTTCGACGCGCGGCATCATGATCGGCGCGGCGCGCGACGGTCGCGTAGACACGAGTACAGTTGCGTTTGGAGCGGCTATCGAGCTTGACGCGCGCGCACACGCACACACACGTCGTGGTTGATAACTGCACTGCGGTATACCGAGTACCCGGTGAAATTATATTTCGCGTAAACGCTAAACGGAACGACGATCATAACATAATCCGTGCGCGTTTACGTTCTACGGTCCATTCGAATAACACTATTGCAGCGGTGCGTACGACGGGAAAGCCGACGAGTGTCTCACCTCAAGGGGTGCGTTTTGCTCGTCCGTCTTCAAACCCCCGAAAGTTCCACGGTCCGAACAACCGTCTCCGACATGGGTCGCAAGTTTCCGCTGCTCACGTCGTGTCTGGGCTGTCCGCTCAAGACCGGAGCCATCATCAGTGGCGTCTACGGAATAGTAAATAATGAACACGTATTTTATTAAAATTAAAATCGACTGTTATCGTGTACGTCTACTGCGTTGTCATCTCCTTCGAAACGTCATCCCCCCTCTCAGCGTAGTATTACTCTCCGGGAAAACCGTCACGGTAAATCTTTCGTTTTTAAACGCCACGCGAAATACCACCGTTCACCCTGTCCGCCTCGACAGACCTCTATCGGTTCGCAGCATAACGTAATACATAGGTATCAGCGTGAATTGCATTAGTCCCTTGTGCAGTGGCGAATCTACAACGTAGATGTTTCGAGGCACTTGTTTTTGCGCACGCCACACCGCGTTTGTTATTAATCGACACTTGTCATAACCGCTGAAAGTCGGAAACGCCATTTAGACAACGCCTAAAGTTCAAGGGCACCACTAAAATTATTTATATATAAGCACCATTATTGTGGCATGTATACCTATTAGTCATTTTATTAAAAGGGCACCGCCGACAGCAACAGTGACGATAACCATAATATATGGTATACTGTGACCGTGGTTTGAGCTCGTTCCAGTTAGCAGAAAAATAGTTTTTATGACCTAGTTAACAAAAAGAAAAGTTGCCATGATGTGATTCCTTCACTATTAATAATATATCCAATAAAAAATAACTAACGATTCGGACGTTTTAACTATTGTATCATTGAGTATTATACATCGTTTCGACTAATATTGTTTTCATTTCGCCGACCGGGAAACGTAAAATATGATAATACGCTTTACCAATTATAAAAACATAATCTTAATACCGAGAAATAAGATAATTAAGGTTGATTGATCCAATATCTGCAGAATTATATGTACAATAAATGTATAATAATTAATGCATTTTTAATATCGTTTAAATTCTGTATTACTAACGCATAATGGAGACTACAGGGGATATTACATAACAACTATAGGACGGGCTCAACAAAAAAATGATTTTTACCAAATAGTCGTGCTACTTGTGTATGCACATCTATGTTATATATTAATGTATTATAATTTTACAATTCATTATTAGTTGGAAAACGAATACTGGTGAATAATCATCAATTTACAATGCAGCATAATATATAGTATTTTCTAGATTTATTGCACGTTTCTGTTGAATAAGATTAGTTGGATATAACCTCATCATGGTCACGTATTTATTATGTGGTAAATCAGTAAAACGTAGAATTATCAATAATAATATACCTTAAGCATTAGCATTAAATTTAAAATGGAATCTGCAAACACAATACTTTATTACTTAGGTATATATATATATATATACATAAAATAAGTTAGACGAAAAATAAATATTTATTAATTAATTACGTGTTAACATGCATCGGAATACGCGTATGATTATCTTAACTATAATCAAAATATGTTGATTAAAATAAATATAACATTCTTTAATTGTTTTCGTGATTTTAACTCAAGTATCAGTGTATGCCATTAAATTATTATAATATTCCCAATACATTATCTTAACTCATCAGTTTAAAGTTCATTTTCGATTTTTCAATTCTATATATTAATCTTACATTCAATTACAATATTATAGATGTTGAACAATTTTATTGAATAGCTTGTTTCAAAATAGAAATTTAACTACATAGGTTAATTTTAATAAATAATATCAATCAGTTGAAATTTTTTTAGTCCTTATATTTTTATTTATTTAAAAAGTCAATATTAAAATAATTTTATAAACACCATATTAAATACAAAATAACATTAATTTACATTATAGCTAGCCATTGGTTATTGTTTACAGTAAAATAGTAGACACCCATAAGCTATAATTAAAAAATTGTATATAGTTTTAGTGACATATTTGTTATGTCCTGTTCTACACATCATAGAGTTTGACAGCTTTTCAACTGTTTGATTTTGTAGTGTAATGTCAACAAAGAAAAAAAGAAAAGTATATGACTACTTGTAGTGTCAAACCATAAAAGTAATTTAAAATACTTTCCGGAAATAGTATGGGTTAACACTCCATACGTTATGATTAGACTGAAATCAGTTTTACAATCATTTTAAATGCATAAATTATGGGTGCATTATTATTACTATTTCTTTAAATATTTCTTCAAAAAGATAATAGGCTCCTCTGAACAGGTTCGCGTTAATTATATAATATAATTAAGTAACATGTAATACTTAATTATATTATACTACGATAAAAGTTAACTATCTATTTCGGTATAAAATAAACGTACAATTATTAACAGCTTATAGTCGTTGTGTTTCGATGAAAACGCACGTGCATTTTACAACTATTGCAGTTATAAACGATAAATATAGTGCTTAAAATCGGTCTTCTGTTGAGCTTTTAAATATACCTTGATTGAATATTGACGGCGAACCAACGAACGTTTCGAACTAGAACGCGCGACAATATATTATATTATCGTTTATATAGTGATTCGTAATTTTTGCTGGTGGAAGGGGAAACATTTTACAAAATTTAAAAAAAAAAATCAAAAACTTGCAGCATATATCACATGTGAGATTGTACGAACTACCTAGGTATATAATACATTTTCACGCCATACATCAATCAGATCGAACATTTACCTAAGCAAAAAAGAGACTGTATAACTTCAACTCTGTGATTTTCTCCATCATAAATAAATATGTGTTTCTCCAGTGTTCAATAATATGATTAACATTAAGCAGTATACGTGATGCTGTTAAAATTGGCTTATTTGTACATAATATGAACAATATTTTATGGTACAGGTGTACTCCTTATGAACAACAATGGTTTTTTTAGTTATGTTTACGTTATTTTATAGCCTACATTAACTAATAGGTAATATAGAATATTTTATAGCACTCGTCAGTGATAAAATTATGTCACTATTTTCGTCACAAATTAACTTGTCCGATCGATTTCAACGTCTAAAATACTTGGCTACGTGAGAACATCCCTTAAACGTTTACAATTAGTTATACAATAATAATACATGAAGAAAGAGGAACTTTTTAGTTTTAAACTCGTCGAGTAGCTTTCAAAGTGTACGTGCATCGTTACTTACATTCGTTAGAATACGTCATTTTCAAATGACATTTAGTAAACTTTTTTAATTTCGTGATTAAAATCCTAATGTCGCTTTAAATTACGCTTTCAAGATTTATTAAAAGCTTTAAGCCACTGATGGTTGTATACGAGTAAAAATATAACACTGTAGCTCATGACATTAAGCTAATACGTTAAAGCTAACACTTGTTATTATAAAACAACTTATAGCTTTACCAATTAAAAATGTCAAACGAACCGCTTAAGACTTACCTATTTTACTTGCGGAAAATATTGCACGTTCATAATATGTATTTAATGGCTCATACTTCAGACATAAATCTAATATAATATATTAATTTAAATGTTTAAAAAACGTGCCTCCAGTGTCCCCCCCTTTAAAAATGGCACTGCGTATAGGTGTAAATGTATATTATACATTGTATAATACATAAATGTATATATAATTATGAAATAAATATAATGTAGACCAAAGTTAATAAATACTATTTACCAAATATCATAAAATAATATACTTAATATATAGGTACTTGATGTCTATAATTTTATAAACTTATAAGAAAAAGATACAACTGATATTAAATGTATATCTTATATTTATACAGAGACGACCGTTGGGGGGGGGGGGGCAATAAGGGTACATATCCCACTGGATCTTCCGTGTTAACTATATATTTATACATAAAATATTATAATTATTAATTTATATTAAATTTATTTTGTTAGCTAATCTTATCTGTCATAGACAAAACTTCACCATGAAAGAACGAATTCTTGAAATCGTAGATATTAATTATAAACCTGATCATCGAAAGTCAGAGAGGCTCTAATCATACGTGTCCCCTGGAATATTTTTGTGTACACCTTTAGATTTACATTATTAATATATTAATATATTTTTTTTTCGTACAAAATGTATAAGCATATGCATGTATAACATTAAATTATAAGTTACTGAAATCAATACCTAAACGAAATTAATGCATCTCGGTACTCAGCATAGTAAATTTTTTAATATTACATTCTAAAGTCAAACGTTATTTACATCAAAATATTAAAGGCCTTCTATTTTCAAGGTTTAAAAACTATCTAAAGTTCTACTACTTTTGATTTATAACGTTAAGTTTTTTAAATAGTCAATACATGGTATATTAAAAGTTAATTTTGTTTGTTTTATGTTTTTTTATTTATATTTAACAGCAAGTTTTTTTTTATTTGCTTACGAAAAAATAATAAATAATAACTGTTAATAATTCCATTTGAATTAGCTGATATTATGTTTTTATTAGAATACTATATAAAGATACGTAATAATTTCTTTAATCGTCTTAATAGTTAATTTTATTAATTGGTTGCTTTAAATTATTTGTTTATTTTAAATTGTTTTTTTTTACTACCGACTGTTTGTCACAGCTGGTCTTGTCCCTACCCAGATGTGTATTAACGTTGACGTTAAAAAAGAACATAGTATTCATATGTATTTTGTTCACATCGGATGATAATAATATTATTCCATGTTCATATATCATACAAATAAAGGTATGTTTTATCTATTCGAGGCTGAATAGTATTCTACTGGAATACACTATGTATTTATTGAATATGGATTTTAATGGATACTGCAAATATCAGAATTTGCAGTTTTTTATTGAGAAAAACAGCACTTAGAAAATGTTTAGTCAAAATATGCAAATGAATACATCTCGATTCGTCGTATTGATGACGCAAGACTACTTCAAAGTGATAAATGTTCAACTCTGACAGGATACTAGTGTGTTTGCTTTCAAGAAATTCAATATGGTGCGTACTTTCTTCGTGTATAAGACCACCAGCCTTAATATTGAAATGAACACGAAAATCATTTATTGTCGTTTCTCACTACTATTACTGATTAATTTGACAGCATTTGAATGTTATATTAATTTCTAAACTACAACTTCGTACTTGTCTTTTGATCGTGTAATCAATGTCTCTCTTTGACATGTATATAATATAATAATGTAACTTACCCGGTTAACCGTGTACAATTCCTTTACTTATAATGCTTATTTATATTAATATTATCCATTGAAATTCTATGGATTATTATGATAATAATGCAACTTCAAACATGCCGCTACTGTACGTGGTGATTTAGTAAATAACAAATTGTTAAGAAAATAAGTGGTTAAGTACGTTTTTTCATTATTCACTATAATTTATAAAGTTTCTTTATAGTTCTATTCAGTAAGATTCGTTAAATGGGTTGTCAATCGACATTCCACAAAGTAGAGAATGTAAAATCAAGTAATTTAAAACTATAATAGTACTTTAATTAAATAACATAATATAATTGTAGTTAGAATATCAAATTTTGTCGAAAATTAACTTATTAATGATAATAATTGGACAAAAACATTATTTTAGGATACCTATTCTGTTTTCACCGTTAATATCCTCTACACTAATACTTTAATAAAAAAAAAAAAAAACAATGATCTTAATTATTTAATTATTTTAACTATAATATAATAATCATACAACAGAACAACAGTTTTTTTGCGAGTAAAATAAAAATTATATAGTGGATAGTACAATGTTAACTTTTCTCGTACCGCCCAAGTATCTTCTAAAAATGTACGTGTTTAGAAAATATAATGTATTTTATATAAATCACATTACATTAGTCAATTTTTATTTATTTTTTTATTGTTCAGTCATATAGTTTGATGCTCAGTTTGATAACTATTGTCAACTAATTT
>JASXSY010001598.1:0-132643 GCA_034509805.1 Sipha maydis | reverse complement strand
CCAAAACGGGTGGAATGTTACCACTGATACCTATTTTTGCAGGATTGTCGGCATTAGGTTCGTTGGCCGGTGGGGTATCGGGTATAGTCAAAACCGTAAACGAATGGAAATCTAACCAAAATACACCGACTCATCTAGGCAAAGGTCTATACATTAAACCGTATAAAGGTGGAAAATATAAGATCGAGAAGGGTAGTGGCTTATATGTACGACCGTATAAAGGTGGTTCGATGAAGAAAATAAACCAAAAAAACTAATATCTACGTTACCCGATAGAGCTCTGTACGATTATGAAGTTATAAAATACGCACGCATACTGAAAATACCTCATTTCATCGGCGTGTTTTCGAGAGACAGGTTACCTCTTTATTCGAAATCCATAGAATCCGCGATAGTGAATTTGGATATCGAGGACAGAACGGGCACGCATTGGGTAGCGTATAGAAAAAACGGAAAACAAGTTGATTATTACGATAGTTTCGGTAACTTACCACCACCGAAAGAACTGCAGACGTATCTCCGCGGATGTGAAATCAGATTCAATTACTCGAGACATCAGAAATTTAATACGGAAAACTGTGGACATCTGTGTTTAGAATTTTTAACATGTACACGTTAACATTAACCGGAAATTCGAGCGAGTTGGGGTGTGATATTTTCCCACCGGTAGAAGTTAAACAGGGTTCGCAGTTGTGCTTATTAAGTCTGCACACGAATAATTCTATACCGAATATCGAGCCTACATGTAATACTATAGCATTAAAGTCTTTATCGGGTGTCGTCTACACAGTGGTTATACCCGTAGGAACATACGAGTTGGATAGCTTAGAGACTTGTATTAAGAAAAAAATACCCGATACGGTAACATTCGTCTTAAAATCGGATGCCAATACGTTAAATTGTATAATGAAATGCGATTACGAAATAGATTTCACAGTTAAAAACAATATATCCGGATTATTGGGTTTCGACAGTAAAGTATACGAAGCAAAAATCAACCATGTATCTACAAATATAATAAACATAATGAAAGTTAATAGTATAAAGGTTGAGTGCAATCTGATATCGGGTTCATTCAACAACGGTGTACCGGATCAATCGATACACGAATTCGCACCTTCCGTAGCTCCAGGATATAAAATTATCGAAGTTCCATTGCAATCCGTATACTATCCACTAATAGATTCTTCGATTAGCAGAGTACAAATAACTTTGAGAGATCAGAATAAAGATTTAATAAATCTGCGAGGAGAACCAATCACAGTCCGTCTGCAGATAAAACATTAATATGGGTATCAAATTTAATTTCGGTATAAAGAGGCGTGTTTTCGAGAAAAAAAACAGTATTAAGCTTAAATCCGTCAAGGCAACACGTGCCCCGCTAGTAAAAAACAAATTATCGAAAAATAATCAAGCATTACTTCGTTCGTTAAAATTATTGTGAAAATGGCTGAAACGTATTTAGATGTCAACGAGGGCTATGTCGACGAGTGTAAAATAATTCAAATGCAATTCCAGTCTTTTCTTCCGTATTCATCAACTGCCATGTCCAACAATGACGAAGTTAGAATATCTATTCAAAATATGGATGCATATACTCTACCGTGTGAGAGTTATATTTTCATCGAGGGAAAAATTAATAAACCTAGCGGTGTTACGACAGACTATTTCTTTACTAATAATGGATTAGCGTTTCTGTTTTCCGAGATGAGATACGAAATAAACGGAATAGAGATTCAGAAATTAAAATACCCCGGAATAACAACGTGTTTGAAAGGATACTGTTCGTATTCACCGAACGATATGCAGGAACTTCAAAATACCGCTTGGGATATAGAAATGAAAAAAGAGAATAACAAAGATTTTTCTCCCGAAGGCAAGTTTTCCGGATGTATCCCTCTAAATCATTTATTCGGGTTTTGCGAAGATTATAAAAAAATAATGCTCAACTGCAATCAACAATTGATTTTAAATCGATCGTCCAGCGATTTAGACGCGTTATACGTTAAAGAAGTAGCCGGTAATACAGTCGACGAAAATTATAAAAAAGTAACGATTGAAGTGAATAAAATTATTTGGAAAATGCCTATAGTCAAAGTAGCTGATCGAGAAAAATTAAAATTATTGAAAGTGTTGGACTCCCGCAAAACATTATCGTGCGCGTTCAGAACTTGGGATTTATGCGAATATCCTGTATTACCTCAAAATACGTTACACTCGTGGACGGTTAAGTCCAGTAATTTACTTGAAAAACCTAGATTCGCTATAATAGCTTTTCAAACAGATCGAAAAAATAACTTAAACAATCCCTCGGGGTTGTTCGATCACTGTAACCTGAAAAATATCAAAGTTTACCTGAACTCCGAAGTGTATCCGTATGAAGATTTCCGTGCAGACTTTGCAAAGAAATCCGTGTCTTTATTGTACAAAGGCGTATACCGATTTCCAGAAATCGTACTACGAGAAAGAAAACCCATCACCTCTACTGTCGAAAAAAGATTTTCTTGACTTTACACCTATGACAGTAATAGACTTATCACATCAAAATGATAATGTGAAATCGGCAACCGTGGATTTACGTGTAGAGTTTGAGACCCATGCAGACGTTCCGGCCAAGACTGCAGCTTATTGTCTAATTTTACACGA
Source organism: Sipha maydis (assembly GCA_034509805.1). Taxonomy (NCBI): domain Eukaryota; kingdom Metazoa; phylum Arthropoda; class Insecta; order Hemiptera; family Aphididae; genus Sipha; species Sipha maydis. The sequence continues at coordinate 129,997 of JASXSY010001598.1, read as the reverse complement.
CCAAGTTATAACTTACAATCCGTTCAGTGGAGAAGTTCGAAAAATATAATTTATATATAAATAACATGTAATAATTTTTAAGATGTAATTTTTTCAATAAAAAAACTTTTTTTTTTTTCCATATCATGTGTTTTTATTCTACATTTTTCCAATAATTATTTACAAAGGTTTAGAGTTTTTTACAAATATTTTTGAAAGATTATCCGTAAATGTCCCCGATGATATGACTAAACGCCCCTTTTACGTGAGGGTGGTGGAGACATCGGCGGTGATAATGGCGAGTAGCTCGGTGGAGACATCGGTGAATAGCTTGGAATCTGAATAGCTGTCTGAGGTGATTGGTGATCGAAATGGATAGGCCCATCGTTTTGATCGACGGCTCTGCCGTCTATCCTTGCTGGAGACTGAGTCATGATTGAATAATCTCCGTTGTACGCCTAAAAATAATAATTAAATGTTTAATAATTATGAATAAATGTATAATTATGATTTTTATTTACCTCTGGTTCAATTTTCATGATGCACTGTTCAGCTAGCTGTGTAGTGGCATAGAGTTTTATCTGGCTCACATAATTCCATCCATTTTTCGGGATATGCGAAGAAATTAAATCGTCATGTACGTTTTTGATTATTGAAACCATATCTTCTACTTTTTCATGTCTTTTAAAATTATTTTTGAAGTACTCGCACATATCTTCAAATTGTTGCATTATGGTCGGCCTCGTATACGATGACTTCCGGACGATTTGCTCGAAAATAGCCCATTCGAGATATTGTATACTTATAAGATCTGTTCGGTTTAATAGGACACGACAACCTGTATTATTATTATCTTCTAGCACCAACACGCTCTCGCCCTGGTACACCATACTCGAGACTCGGTATGAATCCGTTTCCAAAAATATTACCCGTTTATATTTCACGGGTTTATCCAGTAATGAACGATAGAATATTACCCATAAAAGAGAATATTTTACGCATGAAGTCCGCCGAAATAGAAACATGTCGATATGGTGTTAGAATGTGAACGACTACATTGAAGCCGTTAACCGGATCCACTCCAATGCTTAAGAATTTGCGAGCAGCGAAGTCGATGGTGAATGTAGTAGCTTCGATCAGGTTGCTTGGCGGTGTTGGTGCGATGTATTCATACTTCTTAGTGGCAGCACTAATGTTGATAGTTGGACCGGCCATTTTAATTTAAAACACTTTGAGAAAATAAGAAAAGACGTTTACTAGTTACGATGTCTGGAGAGCGACTGAATCATAAGACTCTTCGGTATAGGGGTCTCGTTTTAGATTTTATTAATAAAAGAGTGGGGGTTCGACCAAACTCGGACAGGTCTCTACCAGCACGCAAATCGATTAATATTCATTAACTATCTTAAGTCAATATGTATGAATAGCTTTCTATTTATTAATTATTCCTTAATATCCAATCATTATTATCTATTAATAATATATCGTTAGCACATGATTACATTGATAATAATGACTAGAAGATGTTATTGTGTTAATAATATACTTAATAACATTTTAATAATTTTAAGTCTTATAATAACGTATTATCATTACGAATGGAGAATTTCTATTAATATCGATTAATAAATCGTTAGCACTGTTAATGTGTGTTAATAATATACTTAATAACAGTTAATAATTTGAATAATATTTTAAATAATTTTGTAAAAGGGGAAGTAAAAGGAGAAGTGTAGTAAAATACACGTTATGTTGGATAAAGAGGGGGTAGGTTATGCCAACGATGGAATAAAAATTTTTAAATAAGGGGAAGTAATAGGGGAAGTAGTTTCGAAGGTATAGGTTACGTAAACGATGGGAAAAAAAATATTACGAGATTTATCTTATCAATGTGTGATAACATTATCCGGTAATAAAAATATCTCTTATCATGTGTGATAACATTATAGGTTACGTAAACGATCGGGCGGCGCGAAGAAAAAAAAAAAAAGGAAGCGGCGGCGCGGCGGCGGGTCGGGCGGGTCGCGGGGGAGGCGGTGGCGGCGGCGGCGGAGGCGGCGGCGGAGGGTGATGGTGGCTGGGCGGCGGCGGAGGGTGGCGGCTGTGAGTGTCGGAGGGTTTGGGAGTGAGAGGGTGGCCGGCGTCGGAGGGTTTGGGAGTGAGAGGGTGGGCGGCGTCGGAGGGTGGGCGACGTCGGAGGGTTTGGGAGTGAGAGGGTGAGGGAGTGAGAGGGTGAGGGTGGCCCAGAACCTACCTTTTCATTCTACTATAGTCATTTTATGATTATATTTTTATAACATTGTAATTGTATAAACACTATGATCCCATGGAAATCCTAAGAATATTGTGATAATAGTAAATACCATGAGAGTGAGTGTTGATGGGGAATTAATCACAAAACAATTATGGTATAATTTCCAATTTAATACCATTATTCAACTAACTGGTATCTTAGCAGTTAGGAGAAAACTATCAATGGTGTTTTTTTTAAATTTTTGGATGTACCACTTTGGTAAATTTATTTAAGAATGAGTTCAGGACTAAGATTTATTTAAGAAAAGTATATTTTTTGATAGCTAGTTAATACATTTATGTTTCATTTTAAATTTCCCCAGTAATTTTCTTGAGCATAAAAAAACAAATATTATGTGTGCAATTTTTTATTTTTGCAAATTAAAAAATTTTAACTTAGTTAAGTTACTTTTTTTTTCAAAGTAAATTTTTAACTTAACGCATTAACGAAAAAAATATAGGTTACTTTTAATTTAAAATTAAAAAAAATCGTTAACTTGCCCAGCCATGTTATTTTTATTAGTATTATTTCTAACATTGGATTATCTAACCTTGAGACTGTATTTATGGTACATCAATAACCTTTTATCAAACCTTTCGTACTAATAGCTATTATAATACAAAATATTATTATTTGGAAAAAATAAATTTACTTCACAATTAGAGTCTTCAGAATAAATAAATCCTTGTTCTTCTAATTTAATTACAGCGGAATTTTGCTTAGGTATTGATATAGGAGCGTACGTAAGTCCTGATATTTTTATTCCGTTTCCAGTTATTTCTTTCGTTAATTTGTTATAATCGACTAGTATTCCTAAAAAAAAAAAAAAAAAATATACCTTATATCATTTGCGTTAACTAAAAACCGTTTATATTTAAAATAATAATAATTTTAATAACTTATTATTATAATAATAATTGTATACAGAAACTAAAATTTTATTTTCAACTTACGCTTTTCAGTGGTATATCCGACCATCTTTGGAACAATACTTAATTGTCTTATTGAAACTGGAGCTTCAGCGTTGCAGTTATCAATATTTTCTAACATTGGAAACTTCATTAAGCCATCCAAATAATAAACCCAATCGTTTTCCCAATTTATGTAGCCTTGGATATTATTTTTATAAATTTTACAACTTGTTATATTTTTGTAACTCTCATTAAGATTGAATCCAATTTTCTCTAGAGTATCGTACAACTCATCACGTGGTAAAAATTCTTGAAAGTCTTCAGAGTTTTTATTTAAGGTCGTCGAAGTCATTGAAATTAAATTATTGTTGTCGGTCAAATATTCAACTTGTCCAGTTAAAATTACTTCTTTGTCAACTATACACTCGAACTTACCGAATCCCATTTGAATCATGAAATAGTATTCGGACGATTCTGAAAAATAATGTATAATGTTTTATCAAAAAATGGTTTTTTTTTTTAATTTTGAAAAAAAAAGATCGTTTACTAAATTTATCTATTTCAACATGATTTTTGAAACGTAAATTATGGAACTGAACGGATTCTTCGGAAAATTCCTTTTCGAATATTTTATTAAATTGTTTCCATACTTCAACCTAAATTGAAAAAAAGAAGTAAAATATTAAAACAAAATATTGAAATTTATTTTTATAAATATTATTACCAAAATGTACGATAGTGGTATGATGTGATGGCCGTGGATTTGGTATTCCATTAAATGTTTGTTTTTATTTAACATCAAATCTACAGTTTTTTCGTTTATATTCCTATAACACTAAAATTAATATTTAAAAATTACTTCAATTCATAAATTTCCTCATTCTTCAAAAATTTGATAGTTAAAATAAGTTTATATATATATATATAATAATTTAGGATAATACAATTCATTTTATCAAAATTCACATTTATAAAATCCAGAGCAATTTAATTTAACTAATATGAATTAAATATATAGTTCCTTGCAATGTAGAAACTGAACAAAAATATAGAGTCACGTTTATCATTTACCTTTACGACAGCATCTTCAACAGGAATCCAATATTCTGTATGATTCCAAATAGGTAAGGAATGAATTATAGGTGTACCTCGAGCTACTGGAAAAGTTATTGTTGGATAAAGTTCTTGAATTTTTGGATTAATACCGCTACTATACATTCTACAAAATAAAAACATGCAGATATAAAATAATTAAAGGTATTATTGAAATTGTAGAAAAGATATTATTAGAATACAATTTACATTTTCAATCTAAAATTATGAAATACTGATGATACGTTTTATTATTGTTAATAAAATAATGTATTAAGTTCTAAATAATATAACGTGCTTAGGAAAATTGTTATATTAAAAACTATTTAATATTAAATTATTTTTCTATTGCTAATTTCCTGATAAATATTTTTATGACATAATTCATAGAATTCAGTATCAATTTATAAATAGCAGACAAAAAAAAATCATAAATTCAGTTAAGTTTAATTATATGCTCACTTTCCAATTGCTGAGAGTAAAAATCTGATAGGATTGTCAGCCATTCTTTTGGTTAATGATAAATTAATCGCTGAAGTTGGCAGTGCATCTTTTATGATTGATAAGAGGAGGCCGTGTGGTGCGATTTCAATTGTGATAGCATCTTTTGGTATGTGTTTTATTGCGTCTTCAAAAAATACATTATTTGAAAAGTTGTTTGTGTGATATTCTGCAGAAGAATATTTTGCAAGATCCGATTCCCAGTCTGATTCCGGTATCGAACTACTGATCCATTTCGATGATCTCAATTTGGGTTTTTTTATCACCTTGTAACATGCACCATTATATGTAATATAATTGTAATGTTATTCTAAAAATAATATGTGCCACTAGAATAAGCCACGCGCAGATCATAATCACTAAATCAATGACCATGAACAAATTGTGAAATGGCCAAATAATAACAACAGAGAAGAAGCCACGTGCGGATTACAAATAGCGAACAACGTCATCATCCAAATTTGACGATGAATGCCAAGGGCAACCAGGTGGCGAAAACAAAATCAAACAGAGTATATATGGGCTCCGTTTCACCATCAACATCAGACGTATCCAGCCATCAAGTACAAACACTCCGCTTACGACAGTCATATCTACATTGTTATTACTTTGCTGATTTTTCTAAGTGTAAAATAAAAATATCATACTCTATTCTTTCAAGTTTAAATTATTGAACTTATATTAAAACACTTAGAAGTACTATTCAATCATAACATTATCGTAGCGTCCTCAAACCACTAGAGACACGCCATAATTTGGCGCTGTGGAACATACTTCGAGGATGCGATTCAACCGAATCACCGTGAGAGAAAACCGGCCACTTTTTTCTCCCACTCCAAGAAGACGACACCAGAAATCAAAACCAGCAACCAGCAAATATGTCACCACCAAACATAATTTCTACGTAAATATGACTAATTTTAAGAACAAATAATTGGGTGTTAGAAAAATTATTAGAGACTTTTGAAACTTATTATATTGAGAATTATTATTGAAAATTATTATATTGAGAATTATTATTGAGAATTATTATATTGAGAATTATTTTTGAGATTTATTATATTGAGAATTATTATTGAGAATTACTATATTGAGAATTATACAGAGATTTATTATTGTTATACGAAAACATATTATTGAATATTATATCAAGGTAATTATAAGGGGAATATTATTATTGTTGATAAATTTTAGATATTATATTAATTGGGTATATAATATTATTGTGTGTTAAAATTTAAATATTTATTTTTTAAAAAATAAAATAAATAAAAATATTTTATGAATACTGATGGGCAAACTGGTACGTCTCCGTTAGAATTAGCTACTCTAGCGAAAAAAGGGAACCCTATTGATAAAAAAGAAACTAGTCTCAAAATAGAAAATCGAATTGAAAATATTGAAAATGAATTAAATGAATTAAAAATTCTCAGCCCCAGTTACCAAATACATACTCGAAGTAAAAGTTATACTGAACACACACAGTTAACTTTCGAGTCAAAACCCAAAATTAAAATGTCACAACCACCAACTGAAATCACTCTACGTTTAGAGGAGGCATTTAAATTAATACCCACATGTTCGGGGGAAACAGACGTTTATCAATTTATAAACGCATGCGATATTGCAGTAAATTCAGTGGATAGAGAAAATGTACCACTTTTAATACGATATATAACCATTAAATTATCGGGAAAAGCTTTAGATGTAATAAAATATAAAGATATTACCAAATGGGTAAACATAAAAAAAATATTTAAGTGAAGCATTTGAATCACAATATTCAGCATCTTCTTTGCAATTACAAATTAACTCCATAAAAATGAATCTTGGGGAAACGGTTAACTCTTATACAGAGAATTGAACAACTATACTATAAATTATGCAATATTTATACATTTAATGAACCTAAAGATGAAGCTAAAATTATTCAAACTCAATTAAAAGAGCAAACATTAGGATTATACATAAAAGGATTAATAAAACCAATAAAAATTAGAGTAAAATCAAGGGATCCTAAAACATTAGAAGAGGCTAAAAACATAGCTAATACGAAAGAGTTAGAATTTAACGCCGAAAAAGAAACGCAAAACTTATTGAACACTAATTATCGTAATAATTATAATAACGGGAGTAATAATATTCAACCCCAACAAAATAATCGATATAGAAATAATTATAATAACAACTTTAATAAAAAACCAATAATATTTTATAAATGTAATGGACGACACTTTGCTAGTCAATGCAGATCGCAACCAGTCCAACGTTCAAATCAAAGAATACCGGATAATAATTATAATAACTATAACAATCGTAATAATTTTAATCGACCAAATAACTACCAGTCAAATAATTATACGCGACCACCAACTAATTACAATACAAATAATTATAATACGCGAAATATAACATGCAGCTACTGCAACAAAATGGGACACGAAATGTCAGAATGTTTTAAAAAACGAAATAACGAACGTAACAATTATAATTCGGGAAACGGGCGTTCGGGCGAGGCGCGCGGACCTCGTACCGTCAATCAAATAACAAATAAACAAATATAATAATGCAATCACTTATTTAACAATAATATTATATACTTGGTAGTGGGATTTAGTTTTAAGAAACATAATATTGTATGCATATAAATATAAAAAAAAAAAAAAAAAAAAAATGTATATCTTATTATAAATTCAAATATTATTATTAATTTTCTTTATAGCCAACAAATATTGTATTAACATATTAGTGAGTAAGCATTGTGAAATGGCCAAATAATAACAACAGAGAAGAAGCCACGTGTGGATTACAAATAGCGAACAACGTCATCATCCAAATTTGACGATGAATGCCAAGGGCAACCAGGTGGCGAAAACAAAATCAAACAGAGTATATAAGGGCTCCGCTTCACCATCAACATCAGACGTATCCTGCCATCAAGTACAAACACTCCGCTTACGACAGTCATATCTACATTGTTATTACTTTGCTGATTTTTCTAAGTGTAAAATAAAAATATCATACTCTATTCTTTCAAGTTTAAATTATTGAACTTATATTAAAACACTTAGAAGTACTATTCAATCATAACATTATCGTAGCGTCCTCAAACCATTCGAGGCACGTTACAACCATTAGAGAATAACCAATAATTTTAATGTTATAAAAATTTTCTTTACGTGACATTTTATAAAACACACATCTTTCAAATATTTCAACAAAATTGGTCCAGCAGATTGAATATATCTACTGTGATAAGCTATTCCAGCAACATTGACAGCTTTTGCAAAAATTCCTTCGGATTTCAGTTTTGATACAAATTCGTTGATGCTGTCTACCGGACCAGATATAGTACAACTCGAAACACTATTACGACATGCCACGTCGACGTCGTGTGGAAGTTTGTCCTTGATCTGATCGTATCCGAGTCCTAAAAGGATAATTTCAAAGTGAGAAAACCAATTATTTCAATGTCGTGTTAATATTACCAATAGCGGCCATCATGCCAGGAATACGCTCCATTTCGTGAGACGTTTTACCTCGTGCGTAAGCGGTCAATATCATTTCTTCAGCAGTGAAACATCCATCGGCGTAAGCACAACCCGACTCCCCCATAGAGTGCCCTACGATTCCGTCGGGCACCACGTTTAGTGCTTTTAATATATCAAAGAGTCCAATCTGAAAAAAATCAAGTATTTTATTCACGTTTTAGTTTTCAAAATCTATCGGAAGTGGTTTATATAATGGTTTATACAAACTTGAACAGCGGCAATGCCCACAAACGAATTGAGAATGTCGTCGAAAATTGTTGAATCTTGACTGGATAAAATATGCTTTATATCAATACCTCGAGGTTTGAGTACAGAATCACATTTATCTACTGCTTTTGCGAAAATAGGAAGTTTCATTAGTTCTGCACCCATTCCATGCCATTGTGATCCCATTCCAGAGAAAATAAACCAAATAGGACGTTTTTGTAGACTTACGTTCTAAAAAATTAATGTTATTATTTAAATTTGGTTTAGAGTCAATATTTTATTTTTAAGTATCGATAATAATGAAATATACCAAAACTTCATCGATTTGCTTCTCGTCTAAAGAAGGAAAAACGGAGTAACTCCTGTAAAAATGACCATTTATATTTTTAGTAAACACTCCATTAGTCAGTGCTACAAATTCTTCATCTTTTCCATCGCACATTATCTAATATTATCAATTTGTGAGTTTTTTATTAAAATGCATTACTCTATTCGAAAAATTTACTCACTATCATAATCAATATAAATTTAGTTGTACCTTTTTTAAAGTAGAATTGACGTTTTCTTCGGTTCTTCCTGATACAAGTAATAATCGTGGTATGTTACTTTCACTTTTAATGCTTTTAACTTTATTATGCCGTTTGAGTATAACATGACCGAATGCATTTACATTACAAAAGGTATTGATTCCTATTATATCTCCATTGAGAGGAGACTTTTCAGTAACTACCTAAATTGTAAAACCTTTGTAAGTATGACAATTTTATAGAAATAAGTGGAATTGTACAATTAAATATGTGTAATATATGGTGTATTATCATATATTCATACTTTTATTTTTCCATTTTTTAAGGCCGCTACATTTTGATTTGGTGTTGTGTAATTAATATTCGGTGGTATATAACCGCTTTCAAATGCAATAATAGCTTTGGCTAATGACACAAACATACTAGCTACTTCGCAATGTCCAACATTACTCTTCACGGATCCTACTTTCAATGGGGTTTTTCTTTGTTCCGTACAAAAAACTTCTTCCAATACGTTCAATTCCATGGTATCATCACACTTTTATAACAATTATTGCATTTAACTGCTATGTTAGTATATTTGTTATTCTTATATTACCTTAATTCCCGATCCGTAAGCTTCGACGAAGTCTACCGTTGCTGGATCAATATCAGCTTCTTTATAGCAATCCATCAATACTGATTTTAAATGTTGACTTGAATATGCGGTTAGGCAGTTGTTGTTATCGCCAAACATTTTGTATTTTACACCCAATATTGTACCGTAATTACGTTTAGCTTCAGATGCTCTTTGGATTAACATTACAACACATCCTTCTGATAAATTATATCCATCAGCTAAAAGTTAAAATAAGTATTCAGTGTGTTAAATATTTATATTTTTATATACAGTTATGTTTGGAGAAATAGTAAAATTTTTACTGTGAATGAATAGTAAATACAATTAATAAATCATAATAAATAGTATATATTATATACGTATAGCGTACAAATGAAATAAAGTTTTAAACTACTTTTATTAAATGCATATAAATATTAGCTATGAATAGATCAATTATTATATACTTTTATTTAAATATTTTTTGAGTAAGTAAATTTTATATTTAATATTTTTTAAATTTAAAAATTATTATATATTCATATTACTTTTCATTTATTCATTATTTACCATCAGCGTCGAATGATTTGGTTTGATTATCTTCATTTAGTTTATTTAATCCTTTATATTGATAATGTTTTTCTGGTCTAAGGATTAAATTTACTGCCCCGACAAGAACAACGGATGCTATACCCATTTGAATCATTTTCTTTGCTTCCTCCAATGCATTTGCGCTAGCTAACACTCCACCATCCATACAAATACTTGGACCTACGAATGTCATGCATGTTTGATTAGACATTATTAGTATGATGATTGTTCCTAACGCTGTTTACCATGTAAATTCAGAACGTAGGAGATACGATTTGCTTGCATTGCTTTACTGCGTCCTAACATTCCGAAATTATATTGAACATTTGAAATAAAATTTTCTGTTTCATTATGACTTCCGCATGTGATCACCGCTGTATTTGTCCCGTTAATGTCTAATGGACTTATACCTGCATCAATAACCGCTTCGACTGATCTCTCTATTATAATTTTCGTCATTGTATCCATACTGTTGATTAGTTTTGGATGAGCTTTGAAGAATGTTCCATCAAAATTACGTGTATTTTTAATTTTACCGTTACCATTTAATATTACCCCGTCTATAATATCTATAGTGATTTACATATTTAAAATTACATAAGAGTTATAAAAATAAGATTAAATGTAAACTTCATTACTTGAACTCGATTTAAATTTGTTTTCTTTTACTCCGTTTATTTTTTTAAACAATAATTCCTTAAACTCATCCAGATTATCAGATTCTGGTAACAATGCTCCTATTCCGGATATTACCACTTCGTCTATGGGTTCAGTCATTTTAATGATTACGTCTATTGTCAAAAAAATAGATACTTTTATTTTTTATTTAATTCATATGAAACATTAAGATAATTATTACAAAATTGCTGTAAGGAGATGGAAGCTCTGGGCTTTATTTTTTTCAAATTTCTCAACAAAAATAGAATCATTTACTGGAAATCAGTTCTTGAAAAATCAAATTTTTTTCTTTTTCGTCGTAATTTAAATAAAAAATAATGCTTGAGACATAGAATTTTCATTATAAGTTAATCATCTAGGTATGGTCATATTTATATTAGATTTTGATTTTGTTTTGTGAAATTTGAAACGTTCGTGTTTTGTTAGATTTATCGTAAAATTAAAAAAAAATAATTTTTGGGACGACAAATTTATTGATAAATCACGAACAATCATAAACATTAAAAGAAATAATTATTTTTACAAATTTCGATAAATCTTGATTGGACGATATTTGTTATTTTGTTGACTAATTTTACTGTCTAATTAAGTTATATACTAGAAAGTTAAAATATAAGCTATATACTTTTTTTTTTTTTTTTTATTAGCTTTTTGCATATACAATTATAGCTCAACAATTATGATTATATCGAATACAATAGTTATACTGTAAGTTTTAAATAATACAATGTGAAGAAATATAAAGAAATAAAAATAAAATAAAGAAAAATATATAGAAATACCGAAATTTGAATTCTAAAGCCAGCCTCCTGAATAAAAGCTATAATTAGATTTATGACTACTTCTGAGTTTCAGATAAGTATAGAGAAAAGGTTTGGGGAGATATTAAGAGCATTAAGGGAGTTAAACAGAGTAGTGCGTTTTGCGTGCAGAGAAGGACAGTCAAACAGGATGTGGAAAATATCACAAAGATTTTCTGTTAAATGTAATATGCAGAGTGGAGCGTCATTTAAGTCCAGTTTGTAAGAGTGGGCAGATAGAAGTGTGTGACCTGAGCGAAGGCGATTAAATTGTACAATGTTTTCTCTAGAAAGATCAATCTTCTGGCATTTTTCCCTCTATTAGTATCTTATTAAAAAGATTTTTCAACCATCCAATGCTTACATCCCCTAACATTTTCCACACCTCTACAGGTACTCCATCTGGTCCTACCGCTTTTTTCTTTTTCATCGCCTTCACCGCATCTCTCACTTCCTCCTCACCCACTAGACCAATCAATCCCTCATTCCATGAAATACTCTCTAAAGCTTCTTTTGAATACTCCTCGTTCAGTAATTTCTCAAAACATTCTTTCCATCTTTTTTTCACATCCTCATCCTTTGTTAAAACTCTCTTATCCTCATTTTTTATATACCAGACATCTTGGAAATCCTTGGATCGCTTTACTCTCACTTTCGTCAGTCTATAAATTTCTTTTTCTCCTTCCTGTGTACATAGCCACTAATATAACTCATCATACCTATTAATCTTCCCTTTGCTTACCGCACTCGTCACTATTTTACATACAATTTTATACTCTATCCAATCTTCTCTCTTCCTGCTTTTCTGCCATACCTAAAGTTGCTTTTTCTTACTCACTACTACTCTCTGAATCTCCTCATCCTACCACCACTTGCCTTTGTCTATCTTATATTCACATATTTTATCAAAATTACCATCGTCTTATATATTTGATGTGGTAATTTATTATTCATTATTATCAATATATATATATATATATATATATATATATATAATTTATTATTTATCATTATAGTTTTATAATATACAGTTTTAAGTCACTAGTCAGACACGTACCGGCAGATTACTATACAGTACCGTACTAATCCGGAAAATATTTTGATATTTATTTAAGTACAGTAATTCAAATTTTAAACGTTTCCGTTCCGTCCATACACGTAGCGAACCGACAGAGTCCGTCCGGCAATGCGCGCGAGAATGTATTGTCGGGACGGCACGTGTCTGAATTGGTCACCTTACGATGTGGGGCTGGGCAAACGTTCCTTCCCCATTAGAAAATTCGACTTTCTGGAAAAACTGGTATAGCAGGAATTCTAAGAATATGACAGTAATGGGCAGGAATTGAGCACTTAATATGACCGCAAAAAAATTGCAAAAACTTAAATTTAAAGTGTGGGTGGGGCTGGGAAAACGTTCCCCCACCCCCCGGTAGAAAATTCGGCTTTCTGGAAAAACTGGTACAGCAGGAATTCTTAGTATATGGCAGGAATTGGCAGGAATAAAGCACTAATTATTAGCGCAAAAAAAATTGCAAAATTAAAAATTGAGAGCGCTAGGGTAACGTACGTACGATCGTGCGGTGATTAGTGAATGAGTGAATACGTGAATAACACTAATCCCGTGAACACAAAGCCCGTAAACATATTAATTCACGTTTTCAAACTAATCCTCTAGTAGTTACCTCTAGTTAATTATTTTTTTTAAGATGAACATTTATTATATTTTAATACATTGCGTACCATTGCAGTTTAGCCAACGTGCCACTTTTGGCACGCGTGTCGTAGGTTAGCCACACCTGTTTAATAGTAACATAAATTACCAATAATCATAAAGATGCTGACACGCTAGTTTCTCTTAGCTCTAATCAAAGCGTTTTTCGAAACCGATGGTACCTACATTTATTGTTATATGTATAAGAATTATTCATCTATAAAGCCGGGTTCCCACGACTCGTGTATTTGACGAATATGTACAAATACACGAATGATCGGCAAATTACACGAATAGCCAAATAAACGATTCCCACGATGTGTATAATATTCGTCATAATCTCAATTATTCGCGATAGTCAAGCGCTTAGTGACCACTTTTGACAAAACATTTACGATAAAAATTAAACAATTATTTTGATAACATTTCGATAAATGTTTTGTAATTTTTATTCTAGTATTTTTATATATTACCCACTATTTCTTAAAAATGAATCCAGAACAGAATAAAATGTTACTATGCGGATCATTTTTACTAATTTTACTGCCAGTAAATTTGAATATTGTGTACATTCATCTTTGTCTCCAACCTCAATTGGTTGTTCACACACCTTTTTCATCATTGAATATCCATCATCCATACGTCTTTGAATTGATTTCATTTCAGCTAATTCTTTTCTTTTTTTTGATACTTTTTCTGTTCCACTAGAACGTTTAAAAGCTTTAAAAACAACCGATGGGCAATTATTCTTCGTGTTGTGGAAATGTACCAACAAACATCTATTTTTGAAATTAAATTCTCTTTGACTCATGTCACTTTTACCGACAATCCGCAGGAAGGTGTCGAATAACGAATAAAGAATACCGAATACTTGTACAAATACTCCATTCCCACTACTCGGCGAATATCCACGAATACCAAATATTCGTCAAATACACGAGTCGTGGGAACCCGGCTTAACAGTTACCCATCCTATTATCTCACCCGACACCTAAATACCTCAACTTGTTTAATTTTAACACTCAAGTGATTTTTTACTATGATACCGACATTAATGAAGGTAATCATTTTATTACATTATTTCGTGTTTGACATAATGTTATTATTAAATGCAACGGAAACACAGGGCTATAATGAAACTGACTCATGTGTCCTTCACCTTTTTAATCCATTTAATATAGAGTAGCATATAAGGTAATTTATTCACTTTTAAAATACATGGTTTTTTATTCTGTAAGACGCACTTACATTTTCTGCTGCTCAATATTTCAAGATAACCAAATTTACATTTAGAATTGTTTGATAATTTTTCTTTCGTTTATTATTTATTTGATTTGTAATTATATATTATTAAATTTTTCATCTGTTAATTTTACTCGGAACATAAATTACAAAATCAGAATTCTAAAAAATTAATGGAGGTCGTCTTTTAAGTCATACACGATCGACTTCAGGATTTTGATCGACCGTTTGGCTCAAATTAATATACATTAAATATCTTTAATAACTAACAACTTAATACAGTAAAAAAACTGTATTATGGTGAATAGCAATTGAAATAAAATATTTAGAATAATCATTTTTATTTTTATTATTAAAATAATTGTTTAGATACCTGACTAAAAATGTTTCTTTTATTATTAGATTTATTACTGCTCTTTAAGCAATGAATTTTCGGATCTCTCTTAGTAATGCGTTAACCTTATAGTTTAATATATTATTAAACGTATAATCTTCATTTAAATAATAAAAATAAATTGAAAGAAATCAAACTTTTAACATTTTTTAAGAGTTCTTTTTCAATCATAGAAATTTATTAATGTTATTTTAATTTTCAAAATTTTTAACAGAACAGAAATGGTATTGCTTTTAAAACGAGTTAGTAATTATAATTATACAATCGTAATTATTAACAAAATCGTACTTGGAAACAACTATGCACAAACGATGATTTTGGGAATATGTAAATTAAAAAAAAAAATTTAATTTAATAGGTTTACCTTTTTTTAATCATTGTATGGATGACAAAAAAAAAAAAGTACTTTACAAAAAATAATATACAGATTGTATTTTTTCTAAAAAAAAAAAAATTATTTTGATGACATTATACTGAAACTTAAATATTATTTAAAAAAAATTGATCTTAGCAAAATTAAATATAATATTTTTAAATTAATATATTTCTCGCTGAATTAAGAGTATTAAGATTAATTAATAAAGTGACTAAAATTACGATACATTTATAGAAAAGTTATTTGTTTCTTTAAATAATTTTTTAATTATACATTTTCCGAGTAAGTTATTAAAGAAGTGTATGAAAATACAATATTCGTGTACAACAAATTTTAATGAAAAAATAATAAAATGTATAAGATTAGAACTTGAGTTATTAAAAATGAAAAGCCATTACCTGATTGTTGAATTCGTCAGAACAGTTTACAGCGTTCGCAAGTTGAACCGGTATTATTGAATTATAATGCCAAAACTAGCGTTGACTGTTGTATTAACTTCAATTAAATTATTATTATGAATACTTTTGTCCTTGAATAATAATTAAAAGGCAAATGACTTTCTGTAAAATAATCTATTACAAATGTAGAAAGTCAATATTTGAATGTGATTTCCTGAATCCAATAAGAGTCACAAATATTGATTTACATAAGTGTTTCCTAATCTATGATGATTTCCATAACTTCACATTTTTCTGCTAGAACGAAACAGTTATGTTTCTATGGGGTAATATTTTTTTAATGTTTATCGACCAACAAAACGGAGTCAATTACGTCAATGAGACATATATGATATTTAATTCAAAATGAAATGGTTTGACATCATGGCAATCTTTACCAATATTTCCTCCATATTAATGGAATGTACACAAAATATTATTTCAATTGTATAATTATTTTAAATATAATATTAGGGAATAATATATTATTAATATTATTTAATAATAATTAAAAGTAATAAATTATAATATGTTAATATTAATTTATTATCAATAACTTATAACTAATAAGTTATTATATAAGATACAAAATATTATAAAGAGATTTTAGTATTTGATAATGCATTGTAAGCGCCTAGCCCGCCCACAGTTGACACATATCTTAAGGATCATTTTATCAGTTATATAAACATCTCTGTGAATGTTGAGTAAAGCCAAGCTCACAAATCGATTGTCGAAAGCTACACTTCTTAAATAAGTTTTTTGTCTCCACTTGGTGGAATAACTGTATTCTGCAGATGCTGTAGATACAGGAAGTGCCGCAAATATTTTGAGCAGTTGATAAATATTTAGATAAAACATTTTATCACATCAATGTAAGGTAGCCATTGAAGTTTTAGTATTAGATAATGCATTATCGGTTTCCAAGGCGCGACAAGTCGCGGCGACAGGTCGTTAGTAACTGTTTGCTCGGAAATCATATGGACTGATTTGCAACGCGCGACAAACCACGACGACCGAACTTTGGTTCGCGGCGACCGACGACACTACTGCTCCGAGGGCAGTACTGCGCGACAAGTCGTCGCGACATTCACAGTGATCGTTGTATTTAGCATAAAAAATGGCGTCTACTTTAGTTTTTTCTGCGTCCGAAGACGAAATTATTATTCAAGAAGTTGAAAAGAATACAGTTCTATATAATATTGGTGATAAAAATTATAAAAATATAATATTAAAAGATAATATTTGGAAAGACATATCTTTGAAACTTGGAAAATCAAGTTATATTAAATATTATATTATATTAGATATATAAAAAAGTATATTATGAAAATAACAATAATTAATATTTTGTAGTGGATGTAACTAAAAAGAGGTGGAAAAATATTCGAGACTCTTATGCAAGAAATAAGAGAAAACCCTCTACAGGTTCAGCGCCATCCAACAAAAAAAGTGACATTAACATCTCATCTTGGTAACTATGAACGCTGATTGAAAAACGGTTCGGCCGCTGCGACATGTCGCGTCATGGAAACCACTCAATACGAAATGGGTCGCCGCGAAAAGTCGCGGATATCGACCGCGACGACTTGACGCGCCTTGGAAACCGTACCTTAAGCGCCTAGCCCGCCCACTGTTGACACATATCTTAAGGATCATTTTATCAGTTATATAAACATCTCTGTGAATGTTGAGTAAAGCCAAGTTTTTAAATCGATTGTCGAAAGCTGCACTTCTTAAATAAGTTTTTTGTCTCCACTTTGTGGAAAAATTGTATTCTGCAGATGCTGTAGATACAGGAAGTACCGCAAATATTTTGAGCAGTTGAAAAATATTTAGATAAAACATTTTATTACATCAATGTAAGGTATCCATTGCAGTTACCGACGAGAATATGTTTCTACTGAATGCCATTTAGAAGTCCATACTTAAATTCAATAATTACGGAATCCTTAAAATCTGTAAAAATCATATAAATAAAAACGTAAATTTGTTTCAAAAATTGAACAATGATTTTTACTATAACTTAAAGAAAATACCAAGTCGTCTAAACAAGGAATAACTTAGTATAAACGATTTACTTTAGTTATACATTTTAAATGCAAAACTAGTCGGTAAGTATTATAACTTCACCTAATCGGCAGGGTCTTATACAGAATTATGTGAACCTAAGTGATTCTAGAAATTTTGGCGTTGACCATGGTTTATTACCGCAATATGGGTGCTCATTAATATTTATCTATGCACACTCGAAAACAACCAAATAAGAGTAAAAAATAATTTAACACAATAAAATTTAAGCGTGTGTGTTTTATTAAAAATAATTTCCAATCAAATATACGTGTAGGTACAAAAACAAATCGTTTCGAATTAATCAATGTAATAATCACATTTACTTCATTAAAAAAATTTTACCCGAAAAAAAAGAATTATTTAAAATACTATAATCCTACAAATATTCTAATCTTCTTTCACAAAACCATTACAGATGAAAAAGAAATTTCTGTACTTCTCGGCTAATGGAATTTGTACTCCAGGCGTAGGTAAATACATTATGTTTCTTTGAACAGCATCGATCAATTTCCTATCGGCCATCGCTTGTTTATAATCATTTAATATTTTACACATCGTTGGTACATTGGCACAATACTGAAAAAAGCATAAAGAAAAATAGAACATTTGCATTTATTGGTTGGCTCACTATGACTCACATCATTCAAGGTAGATAAATTGATTTCAGAATATCGTGTACGTCTCATTAATAAAACATTTGTTAGTAATTTATTGGGTAGTGGTCTTGAATATATTAATGCTTGCAGTCTAAAGCGAATAATATGTAAAGCACTATTAATGACATTTTTAAACGGCTTTAGATTTGGATTGGTGTTTCGTGTTTCTTCGTAGTTTTGATGATCATATTTTGATATCTACAATGAATAGGTAAATAAAAAATTATTATAGGTTTTTATAAATTCCAAATAATTCAATGACATCGGAGTATTGATTTGAAAAAGAATACAAGTACAATTATATAATCAATATAAAAGTAACATTAGCTTATATAGTACAGAAAGATAAATAATAGTTAGTAAAATATTTTTACTTATATATTAAGAAAATGTTTAAAAGATTTGACCAAAGATGTACTGTTCATCAACTGAAGAAAAACTATCATTATCAATAGTGAGAGGAGAACTCGTACACTATTTTCAACATATGATATTTTAATACAATAATTTCAATAAAGTAATGAAAAATAAATAAAATTTAAAAAGATTTTATAGTTATTACTAGTAAATCAAAGCATAAACAAGCGAATGTTATTTATTTATTTCTGTATAAGAGCTACTGGTTTATTTATTTATACATGTATATTTTACTTACCTCATTCGAAAATGAATTGTATAAGGTTTCTAGGTTGTTGGCAATTTTATCATTTGATAAATAATTTTGAGCTAATTCTGAAAGAATTTCTGGGTCACCGTCCACTAATGTTACAGTCACCATAGTTCCTTGTGCTTCCAATATCTGAGCCATTTTCAGTGCAACATTTCCACCCCAAGATACACCAATTATGGAAACAAATCCTTGATCCGTTATTCTTTTGAGTTGCTAATTTCATATAAAATATTTGTTAATCGAGTTTATATCATAACTTCGTAATTTCTGTTAAACTAACGTTCACCAAATTTTCAGAGAGTTCATCGATGGAAACAAAATCATCTGGTATTTGAGCTTCGAAAGTTGGGTAAATAAGACGTTCGTACAATGATTGGATTTGTTTTGGTTGAAATCCCGGGATGATGAACACTGGTAGCACAGATTTCAATTCTGATAATCTCGGACTTTTTGTACGGACTTCAACGAATCCCGCTTCTTTTGTTATTTTATCAGTAAATAACTTTAATTCATCAGCTGATACAGGGAACCAATTTGGAATTAAGTCGTGAGTTTGGAGACCACCTAAAATTTATAAATTTGGTATAAAATTTTTTTTTATATATATTTATAAGTCATTAATTTATTTATTAATTTATGTATAATGAAATTAGAATAATTAATTTCTTAGCAGTTCATTTAAAATTACTTTAATAATCACATATTTTAATATGAAACTCAATATTATGAAATAATACATAGGTAAAGAATAATAATATTATATTTAGTATTGAGTTAATAATAGTTATTTCGATTACTTCATGAACTGTGAATAAAAATATAATTGTAATACGATTATGTCTAAATAAAACAAAATTACATTTAAATTTTTTGATTTCTGGATCCGAGCATACAAAAGAGAAAGACTCCGTATTGTATGATTTGTGTAGGACCGTATCTAATACAGGCAATATACATCTTGTATCTTTTGGTTGTGTGGTCACTCCGTTCCAGCTCATGTTCAATGCGTTAAGACCCATTGATTTAAGTTTGGCGCAAATATGTTCTCCATTACTTGATATGCATATGAAAGAAGAGGTTGTTTTTTTTTCTGAATAGTGTTCAAATGCATAACGCAAATTATCAATTTTTTTAACATCGGTCTAAATAAAAATAATAACTATTAATCGAAATCGATTCCAGTTTTACAGATTTAAAATAGCATTACCTCATTGATGATGAATATTGATCCTAACCGGTTGGATGGTGCCAAGTGGTTTAACCAATCTCGTGACTCTTCTTTTGTTTTCAGGTGAATATCAGACTCAATGTGTACAGATATATTTCGAGATATAAGCTTGTCGACTCTAAAGAAAACCAGACAAAAATTACTTTCCAACGGCTGACAAACTTAAATTATATTTTTTTGAAAGTAGTACATACCTCCTACAAGTGGTCGTTGACATTAAATACCTACTGACACTAATTACGACTTTTTTAGCTCCTCGATTGACCAACCATTCCGTGATATCCAACCAATCCGACTTGTGACCTGCGAATTAAATTCATGTACCGAATATATGCATATAAAGCATAATACGTCAATTACGAGGGAAAATATATACCAATTATTACGTAGACGTGGTCAGGTTTACACAGATAAGATTTGTTACGCTCAATGTTTCCAGTTGATTTAGCTTTTATGGAATCGTTATTTAAAGTCATTACAATTTTTTTTGGTAACGCCGAGGTCGAGAAAGACCTAAATAAAACACGAAAAATTAGTACTTTCAAATATCACGGATCAGGGATGTTTGATATAATTACCTTATAGTGTCAAATAGATTGTCACTACTGAATGATGTAATTATATGGCTGTGAAGGGGTTTTACAACACCTTTATTTAAACCGTTCAAGAACGCTTGTTGTACGATTCGTTTGCTATCCTCACCCTCGTTTAATAAATTATTTGAACTGATCGCAAAAAACGCAATGTTATACCCAAACATTCGTGTCCCTTTATAGCGATGTTATAAAAAAAAAGTAAAATTTAAATTTGTATTTTATATAATTATATATTTTTAATCAGTATCTACGTACTCAAGATCGATTGATTTTTCATATCGGTTTTAGAAAAGTGGAAGAACTTTCCATTCCAGCGCGTCAATTCGAATATTGATTGTAACGATTTACCACTTAAAAAATTAAATATCAAATCGAAGCCTTGTGGTCTCATCATCTTTAACTTGATATCGAACTTGTCATTCGTGTTTATAACTATTCTCGATCGCGGCAACTATAATAATTGATTTTCAGTTTACGTATATTATTTTTGATTGCTATTTTTATTTATTACCTCCGGAAATATATGAGATAGTAGATCTGCTTGATGATTGGAGTTTACGACAGCATATGTTTCAAAATTTTCAGCCAAGGATATCGAAATCACTGCTTGACCAATTGGATGTAATCCGGAGGTAACTAAAATCGATCGGTAATTTTTGAAGAAACACAATACGTTAAGAACATAATAACTCTGAAAAAACAACGATGAATTAGTTCCAATTTTATATTTATAATGGCAAAATATGCACCAAGGCGTAAGACAATGGAACAGAAGTTGCATCTTCTAATGACCACGTTGATGGGACAGGCCATGAGAATGCCGCATCATAAAGTATCTGAGAAGAAATGTGATTATACTTAATGATTCCCATAACATTTTCAGTTTTAATAACACCAGTGTATTCCAACGGTCCAAAATTATTCTAAATATACAGAATATGTGAATTAATAAAAACTTATATATTGTAGTTTTGTTTTTTGATTACTTCTGTATTATCATCAACTACCAAATCGTTGAAATTTAATCCAATATTTTTAATTTCCAAATTATGAGGTCTGAAATAGTAATATAATATAAAATCATTTTTAAAATTATATACATTTATAAATACTACTTACTTCGAAACGTTAAGGTTATTTAATAGGATACTTTCAACATCTGTTTTAATCGGTTTTAAATATTGTACAGTGATTGTTTTGTGTGTAACCCAACCACCTGATTTAAAAATATTGACTATTAAACCGATTGATAAGCGATCGGTGTAAAAAGATTTATTCGATTCGAAATCTGGGGCCTTCGGGTCCAAAATAAACAAAAATCTAAAAATAAAATTTTCATGAATACTTAATTGTATATTCTTTATTTTATCTTATTTACTTGAGTCTCTGTGACTTGAATTTCGTAATCATAGATTTAACGCCTTCTAAGGGCTCAACATTTGATACAATGTAAACCGTTCCCTTAGTGTGTGTTAATGCTTTCCAAATCGCATAGTCATTTTCTTCATTAGTACGTTTTATGAAAACGGAATTTCCATCTAAAAGTGTTTTCTAAAAACAGAACAATGACAAATTGTACGAATTCTGTATTAACGGAGCATCAAAATTGCTTTACTTTTTTCATTAAAACCAAATAACTGTCGTTATGGTATTTCTGTTGTATGATGACTTTCCATTCCTTATGTTCTTGAATTTTATTACTGGAACACACGATAATGTAACTACATTTTTTATTGGCTAACGATTTAGTAGTATCTTGCAAGTAATTAATATTAGTGACTGTGATAAATGTTCCGGACTCATTATCCTCTGATGGAGTATTCACATTATCCCAGCTCAATGTTTTACACTAATATCAAAATAAATATATTCAATAATTTCATCGGCATATAATTTAAAATGTAATAATATTTTTACATCAATTGTTTGTTTTTCGACAGATTTTCTGATTGCGTTTATGCAGTCTTTAGTTATTGCATCATTATAATGGTACGGAGTACATACAATAAGTTTTCCTTCTATAGTATTTAAACCCAATTTGTCACCCTCCATTATTATGTCCATAGCATCGCTAATAAAGTTATCGACATTCTGTAATGACAATTTGCATAACAATTTTACAGTCACTATTTTGTTTTATCGTCCAATAATCATTAGAAGCAATTTAAATTGGTATATTGGCATACGATATAAAATAACAAGACCTTTTCTAAACAATTTAAAAAAAAAAAAATGTCTGCTCCTTTTGTATAAATAGTATTGATATTGTTTTTAGTGTTTTACTTAGCGTATTATAATCTAATCTTAAAACTATTTATGTTACATCGATGGATTTTTTATCAAACCCTTCGTACTCATAGCTTTAATTATACAAAATAGTTAAACTTGGAAAAAAAATTTACTTCACAATAAAAGTCTTCAGAATAAATAAATCCTTGATCTTCTAATTTGACTACAGCGGAATTTCGTTTGGGTAAGGATATAGGAGAGTATGTAAGACCTGATATTTTTATTCCGTTTCCAGTTATTTCTTTCGTTGATTTATTATAATCGACTAGCAAACCTAAAACAAAATACACCAAATCAGTATAATTGCCTTAACAAAAAACACGTTCATATAATATAATAATAATTATAATAAGTTATTATAATAATAATAATTGTATATGGAATCTATAACTTTTTTTTTCAACTTACGCTTTATAGTGGTATGTTCAACCATCGTTGGAACAATAGTTATTTGTCTTATTGAAACTGGAGCTTCAGCGGTACAGCTATCAATATTTTCTAACATTGGAAACTTCATTAGGCCATCCAAATAATAAATCCAATCGTTTTCCCAATTTATGTAGCCTTGGATATTATTTTTATAAATTATGCAACTTGTTATGTTTTTGTATCTATCATTAAGATTGAATCCATTTTTTTCTAGAGTATCGTACAACTCATCACTTGGTAAAAATTCTTGAAAGTCTTCAGAGTTTTTATTTAACGTGGTCGGAGTCATTGAAATTAAATTATTATTGTCGGTCAAATATTCAACTTGTCCAGTTAAAATTACTTCTTTGTCAACAATACACTCGAACTTACCGGATCCCAATTGAATCATGAAATAGTATTCGGACGATTCTGAAAAATAATAAATAATGTTTTATCAGAAAATGTTTTTTTTTTTAATTTTGAAAAAAAAAAAGATTATTTACTAAATTTATCTATTTCGACATGATTTTTGAAACGTAAATTATGGAACTGAACGGATTCTTCGGAAAATTCCTTTTCGAATATTTTATTTAATTGTTTCCATACTTCAACCTAAATTGAAAAAAACAAGAAAAATAATTAAACCAAAATCTTGAAAATTTATTTTTACAAATATTATTACCAAAATGTACGATAGTGGTATGATGTGATGGCCGTGGATTTGGTATTCCATTAAATATTTGTTTTTATTTAACATCAAATCTACAGTTTTTTCGTTTATATTCGTACAGCGCTAAAATTAATTTTCAAAAATTACTTCAGTTCATAAATTTCCTCAATCATCAAAAATTTAATAATAACAATAAGTTTATATATATATTTATATAAAATAATTTAGGATAATACAATAAATTTTATCAAAATTCACATTGTTAAAATCCAGTGCAATTTAATTTAACTAATATGAATTAAATATATAGTTCCTTGCAATGTAGAAACTGAACAAAAATATAGAGTCACGTTTATCATTTACCTTTACGACAGCATCTTCAACAGGAATCCAATATTCTGTATGATTCCAAAAAGGTAAGGAATGAATTATAGGTGTACCTCGAGCTACTGGAAAAGTTATTGTTGGATAAAGTTCTTGAATTTTTGGATTAATACCGCTACTATACATTCTACAAAATAAAAACATGCAGATATAAAAATTATTAAAGGTATTATTGAAATTTTACAAAAGATATGATTAGAATTCAATTTATATTTTTATTCAAATCTATAAAATACTGATAATAGGATTTAGTATTGTTAATAATATCAATGTATTAAGTTCTATATAGTATAAAATGATTGGAAACATTTTCATTATTTAATTTATTTAATATTTATATATCTTTCAATTGCTAATTACCAGATAAATACAACTGAAATATAATTCAATTAATTCAGTGTCAATTCATAAGTATCACGTCAAAAAAAAAAAAAAATAAACATAAATACAGTAAAGTTTAATTAACGGCTTACTTTCCAATTGCTGACAATAAAAATCTGATCGATTTTCCAAAGATTCTTTTGGTTAATGGTATATTGGTCACAGAAGTTGGCAGTGCTCCTCTTATGATTGCTTGAAGAAGGCCATGTGGAGCAATTTCAATTGTAATTGCATCATTTGGAATGTGTTTTAAAGCATCTTCAAATAAAACACTATTTAAAAGATTGTTAGTGTGATATTCTGCAGAAGAATATTTAGCAAGATCAGATTTCCAGTTTGATTCCGGTACTGAACTACTGATCCATTTCGATGATCTCAATTTGGGTTCTTTTATTACCTTTAGAAAAAAACCAATAATTATTATGTTGTACAAATTTTACAATTTATGAAATACTGTACAACACACATCTTTCAAATATTTCAACAAAATTGGTCCAGCAGATTGAATGTATCTACTGTGATAAGCTATTCCAGCAACATTGACAGCTTTTGCAAAAATTCCTTCGGATTTCAGTTTTGATACAAATTGGTTAATGCTGTCTACCGGACCAGATATAGTACAACTCGAAACACTATTACGACATGCCACGTCGACGTCGTGTGGAAGTTTGTCCTTGATCTGATCGTATCCGAGTCCTAAAAGGATAATTTCAATGGGAGAAAACCAATTATTTCAATGTCGTGTTAACATTACCAATAGCGGCCATCATGCCAGGAATACGCTCCGTTTCGAGAGAAGCTCGACCTCGCGCGTAAGCGGACAATATCATTTCTTCAGCAGTAAAACATCCATCGGCGTAAGCACAACCTAATTCACCCACCGAGTGCCCTATGATTCCGTCGGGCTCCACGTCCAATGCTTTCAATATATCAAAGAGTCCAATCTGAAAAAAATCAAACATTTTTTTACGTTTTAGTTTTCAGAATCTATTGGAAGTGGTTTATATAAAGGTATATACATACTTGAACAGCTGCGATGCCGACAAACGAATTGAGTATGTTGTCGAAAATTGTTGAATCTTGACTGGTTAAAATATGCTTTATATCAATACCTCGAGGTTTGAGTACAGAATCACATTTGTCTATTGCTTTTGCGAAAATAGGAAATTCCATAAGGTCTTTGCCCATTCCTTGCCATTGTGATCCCATTCCAGAGAAAATAAACCAAATAGGACGTTTTTGTTGACTTATGTTCTAAAAAAATGTTATTGTTACTATTTCAATTTTATTTATAGTCAATATTTTATTTTTAAGTATCGATAGAAATGAAATTTACCGAAACTTCGATTCGTTCCTCGTCTATAGAAGGAAAAATGGAGAAACCTCTGTAGAAATGACCATTTATATTTGTAGAAAACACGCCATTGGTCAGTGTTAAATATTCTTCATCGTTTCCATCACACTTTATCTATTATTTTTAATTTTTAAGTTTTATATTAAGTTCCGTTTTTTAAAAAACATATTTACAAACTTTTAATGTAGATTTACCTTTTTTAGAGCAGTTTGAACGTTTTCTTCGGTTCGTCCTGATACAAGTAATAATCGTGGTATGTTACTTTCACTTTTAATGCTTTTAACTTTATTATGCCGTTTGAGTATAACATGACCGAATGCATTTACATTACAAAAGGTATTGATTCCTATTATATCTCCATTGAGAGGAGACTTTTCAGTAACTACCTAAATTGTAAAACCTTTGTAAGTATGACAATTTTATAGAAATAAGTGGAATTGTACAATTAAATATGTGTAATATATGGTGTATTATCATATATTCATACTTTTATTTTTCCATTTTTTAAGGCCGCTACATTTTGATTTGGTGTTGTGTAATTAATATTCGGTGGTATATAACCGCTTTCAAATGCAATAATAGCTTTGGCTAATGACACAAACATACTAGCTACTTCGCAGTGTCCAACATTACTCTTCACGGATCCTACTTTCAATGGGGTTTTTCTTTGTTCCGTACAAAAAACTTCTTCCAATACGGTCAATTCCATGGTATCATCACACTTTTATAACAATTATTGCATTTAACTTCTCTGTTAGTCTATTTGTTATTCTTATATTACCTTAATTCCCGATCCGTAAGCTTCGACGTAGTCTACCGTTGCTGGATCAATATCAGCTTCTTTATAGCAATCCATCAATACTGATTTTAAATGTTGACTTGAATATGCGGTTAGACAGTTGTCGTTATCGCCAAACATTTTGAATTTTACACCCAATATTGTACCATAATTACGTTTAGTCTCAGATGCTCTTTGGATTAACATAACAACACATCCTTCTGATAAATTATATCCATCAGCTAAAAGTTAAAATAAGTACTCAGTGTGTTAAATATTTATATTTTTATATACAGTTATGTTTGGAGAAATAGTAAAATTTGCACTGTGAATGAATAGTAAATACAATTAATTAATCATAATAAATAGTATATATTATACAGCGTACAAATAAAATAAAGTTTTTAACTACTTTTATTAAATGCATATAAATATTAGCTATGAATAGATCAACTATTATATACATATATTTAAATTTTTTTAGTTATTAAATTTTATATTTAATATTTTTTAAATTTAAAAATAATTATATATTTAATATATATATTCGTGTTACTTTTCATTTATTCATTATTTACCATCAGCGTCGAATGATTTGGTTTGATTATCTTCATTTAGCTTATTTAATCCTTTATATTGATAATTTTTTTCTGGTCTAAGGATTAAATTTACCGCCCCAACAAGAACAGCGGATGCTATACCTCTTTGAATCATTTTCTTTGCTTCCTCCAATGCATTTACGCTAGCTAACACTCCACCATTCATACAAATACTTGGACCTATGAATGTCATGCATGTTTGATTGAACATTATTATTATGATGATTAGGGCTCGGAAGTTGTAGGAGATAAAAAAGTCAAAATATGCATGCAAAAATACAAGAAATAATTGCAAAATATGCACGAAAATGTTGCAAAATATGCATTAAATATGCAACAAAATGTATTAAATATGCGACAAAAATAACACAAAAATAAAGTTAAAAAAAAACACATCATATGTGTATATTATGATATTATGCATATTATGATGTTGTTAATGATCAATAATAAACATAAAAACTATTTATAACTGAAAAAAATATAGAATTGGTTGGCATTTTGACAATATGGTAAAAAGTACTTATTATAAGTATTGCGGCATTTGAACGTGAACGATTAAATGCGTATCACATTGTTGTTATTAAATTAATTGTTGACTGCGACGATGGGAATAAATATCTTCGTTGATAATTTTGAATTTTATGAATTCAATATTAATTGAAAGATACAGACGAGGAAATAAAATTTTAAAGTTATAAAAATTGTATTTAGAAAATATGAAATATGCATAATATGAGTGCAAAATCAATGAAATATGCATTTTTTTAGCTAAAATTGACAAAATATGCATTTTCAATTATCAATTTTTTAACTCACCATTGTATAGTTCAGATTTCTAGCTTGGTCTGCTTTAAATTAAAAACATACAGAAAAATATGCAATTCCTACAACTTCCGAATCCTAATGATGATTCTTCCTAACGCTGTTTACCATTTAAATCAAGAATGTAGGAAATGCGATTGGCTTGCATTGCTTGACTGCATCCTAACATTCCGAAATTTTCTTGAACATTTGCAGAAAAATGTTCTGTTTCACTATGACTTCCGCACGTGATCACCGCTGTATTTGTCCCGTAAAAGTCTGATGGACATATACCTGCATCAATAACCGCTTCGACTGATCTCTCTATTATAATCTTCGTCAGTGTATCCATACAGTTGATTAGTTTTGGATGAGCTTTGAAGAATGTTCCATCAAAATTACGTGTATTTTTAATTTTTCCGTTACCATTTAATATTACCCCGTCTATAGTCTCTATAGAAATTTACATATTTAAAATTACATAATAGTTATAAAAATTAGATTAAAAGTAAACTTCATTACTTGAACTCGATTTAAATTTGTTTTCTTTTACTCCGTTCATTTTTTTAAACAATAGTTCCTTAAACTCATCCAGATTATCAGATTCTGGTAACAATGCTCCTATTCCGGATATTACCACATCGTCTATGGGTTCAGTCATTTTAATGATTACGTCTATTGTCAAAAAAATAGATACTTTTATTTTTTATTTAATTCATATGAAACATTAAGATAATTATTACAAAATTGCTGTAAGGAGATGAAAGCTCTGGGCTTTATATATATATATATATATATTTTTTAAATTTCTCAACAAAAATAGAATCTTTTACTGGACATCAGTCCTTGACAAAATCAATTTTTTTTTCTTTTTCGTCGTAATTTAAATAAAAAATAATGGTTAAAACTTAGAATTTTCATTAAAAGTTCAACACGAACACACGCACATTGAGCCGATGGTTTTTCGCTCCGTTATCTCTGAGCTCGCTCGTTAAACTATCTTTAACTTATCTAACTGCGTTAGCAGTCGTTATCCGCGATCAGTCGTTGTTTTTTTGTATTTCTGCCTTAGCTGTACCGATTACGGCAAACGACTTTATATCTATAAAACCCACTACGTATATATAAAATTAAAACACAACATATTATTCGAAATAACTATTAAACATTATGGAAACGAAAATTGATGAAATCTTAAAAAACTGTAAATAATTTGAAATTTACAAATAATAAAATTATTTCTACGATAAATACTCAAAATGAAAAAATTAGTTGTATATCTAAGAAGGTTGATGAACTTTTTGAAAACATCTCTAATGTAACGAAAGCTAATCAAGATCACAATTTAAAAGTTACTGATATAGAAAAAAAAAAAAATTAGCTATGGAGCAAAATATAAATAAAGAAAACAATCCATCACCTGAACAAAACGTTATCGAGGAGCTAATGGATAGACAATCGAGATCAAAAAATATTATTCTATTTAACTTAACTGAAGATGATAATGAGGATGATTCACAGAAAATTAAGAACGTTATTTCCAGTTTAAATCAGAAAATTGAAGAATTTACATTTTTTCGTCTCGGAAAAACAAAATCAAATATTCCGGATAAATCACGTCCAGTGAAAATTCTTCTTTCAAGCCAATCAGATGTGTTTACTATCTTACGAACACAAAACAATTTGAAATCAACAACGAAATGGTCAAATGTTCATTTTTCATCAGATAGAACTACTCAGCAACGCGAAGAAATGGGCAACCTTAGAAGAACGTTACAACAACGTAGAGATAATGGTGAACTGAACATAATCATAAAATATATTAAAGGTATTCTAAAAATTTTAAACACTATAAAAAACTGATAAGTACACCACCCACTTGGTTTGAATTTATATTACCAAAATGTCCGTAGTTTAAATAATAAACTGCAATATATAAAATCTCAAGCTCCTTGCTCAATATATGATATAACTTTATTCTCAAAAACTTGGTTAAAATAAAATGTTGTGTCAACTGAATTAGGTTTTTATAATTATAATGTTTTTAGACATGACAGAACAAATGAATCGAGCTTATTATCTAGAGGTGGTGGTGTACTTATCGCTATTCGTAATAATATTTATTCTAAGCTTATCGAAATTGTAATAAATAATATCAAATTATTATTTGTTATGATAAAAATGTCTAATCTTACTTTTATTATTGGATCCGTGTATATGCCTATTAAATCAAATGTTATATTATTTAACGATTATTTTACTACGGTCGAGTTATTATGTAAAAAGTATAAAAATACAATTCTCTTATTGTTTGGCGATTTTAATTAACCATCAACAAATTTTTCAATTGCAGATTCTTATTTCAATGATAAATTGGCTTATTTAAATTTGAATCAAATAAATAATATTAAAAACAGTAAAAACACTATGCTTGATTATATCTTAACAAACTCTACTGATGTTTATATCAAATCGTGCATAAATCCTATTGCCCCTATTGATGTATTTCACCCACCAATTTTAGCCACTTTTACTCATCATATTATAAATTATTTACCAATTATAGAATACGAGTATATACATAACTGGCATGGCGCGAATTATATTTCTATTGTAAAATATTTAGGCGATATACATTTTATTGATTACTTTACTAAAAATAATTTTAAAGATTGCTTGGAAATATTTTAAGGTCACATTAATTATATTATAGAAAATGTTATTCCCAAAATGCAGAAACATGATTTTAAATTTCCTATTTGGTTTAGTAAAGAATTAAGAGGTCTTATTAAACAAAAAAAATTAGCTCATGATATGTACAAATACTCAAATGATATAAAAAATTATATTGACTTTTCTAAACTGCGTTCTAAATGTAAACACATAAGACACCGTGATTACAGTTTATATACAATAAGCTCACAAAGAGAAATAAAAAACAATCCTAAATTTTTTTGGAAATTTGTAAATGAAAACAGGACAAATAACCATAAGTTACCTAACGTAATGTATTTGAATAAATATGAATAATTGATAATGAAAAAGACATTATAAATCTATTTAAAAATTATTTTTCTGATACATATGTCTCAAATAATAATACTTATCCTCAAAGTATTGTGGAAGAAAATAATTTAACTCCAATTTCAAAAATTAAACTGAATCAGATAGATGTTTTTAACGAACTATAGAATATTAACCTCAAAACAGCAATAGGTCCTGATTAATTATCTCCAATATTTTTACAAAAATGTGCATTTATTCTTACTCCAGTTATTACTGCGTTATTCAATAAATCATTAGATTCCGGTATTTTTGCTGATCAATGGAAATTATCATTTATTACTCCTATTTTTAAAAAAGGTAAAAAAAATCTAATAAATAATTATCGACCAATATCAAAATTATCCATTATTCCTAAATTATTTTCTAAAATGGTAAATAACATTCTTACGAAATTATGTAATCCATTACTTTCAAATAATCAACATGGTTTTAGACAAAACAGATCAACAGTTACAAACTTAAGCATATTCAAACAATCGATCTTCAATCGTTTAAACTAATTAGTACTCAGTCACAAACTGATGTTATTTATACGGATATGGAGAAAGCATTTGATAGAATAAATCACAAACTATTAATTAATAAACTTGAATCTTATGGTTTCGCTGAACCACTTATTTCATGGTTTCATTCGTTTATCTCTGGTCGTACTCAGGTTATCAAATATGGTAACTAGCTGTCTGAAAAAATAAACGTTACCTCAGGAGTTCCTCAAGGAGACCACTTATCTCCGATATAATTCTGTCTTTTTATTAACGAATATCAAAAGTAGTTTTTTTTTCAAAAATCTTACTGTTTGCCGATGATGCAAAAATATTTAGAGAAATTAGAACCATGGATGATGCTATTAAACTCCAGTTTGATTTAGATAATATCTTTAGGTGGTATCAAAAAAATGATTTATATTTAAACTTAAAAAAATGTTCCACGATTACTTTTTCTTTGAAAAAGACGAAAATTATATTCAATTATTCTGTAACAGATATTAGTTTACCAAGAGTATCTATAGTAAATGACCTTGGAGTTTGGTTTGATGTTAAACTCTCTTTTAATGACCATATACATTTCATTAGAAACAAAACGTTTGCAAAATTAGGTTTTTTATAACGCACATGGGTTCATTTTAGAGATCAATTTGCAATAAAAACTTTATACCAGTCTATTGTCCGTTCTCATTTTGATTATCTGCGTTACTTATCTGGCATCCGTATTTAAAAACTAACATACAGATTCTAGAGAAAGTTCAAAATAATTTTATTCGTTTCTTATGTTTTCAATGTTTTGTATTTAGAACTCCACATTCAGGCTACGAAGTGGAATCAAATATTTTTAACATATTTACGCTTGAAAACCGTTTTCTTCAAATAAAACTAAAATTTTTATTCAAAATAATAAATAATATGATTGATTGCCCTGAAATACTACAAAACTTACAGTTTAAAATAAATTCAAAAAATTGTCGAAAAAAAACTTATTTTATATAAAAAATGTAACCACGTCATACATGTTAAATTCACCTTCAAATATTCTAATGTTGGCTGGGAATTATATATTGATTTTTTTAATATATCGTTGTCAACATTTTCTGTTCAAATTTTGAGATATATGAAATAAAATGAATTATAGAGTCTGTTTTTTATTTATTTTATTTTTCATGTAGGTATTACTTTGTATTTTGTGTATAGCCTTTGATTTAACTTGAAAATTGTTTTTTTTTTTTTTTTTTTTTTTAATATCCTTATAGACTGATAACTATAAATATTTTTTATTATATTATATAAAAAAAAAAAATGTAAATTGGTATTATATTTCCGTTAATAAAGAATTATTATTATTATTATATAAGTGATAATTAGGAACTTATACTTCTATAGTAACATTAATTACATATAGTCATAAATATGCTGATACGCTCGTTTTTCTTTCCTCTTTTCTGAGTGTTTTTCGAAACCGATGGTACATTCGTTAATATTAAATTTATAATAATTATTGAGCTATAACATTAATGAATCATTTCATTGTTTTCGTAAGTATTTGTTTCATGTTTGATATAATGATATTAATAAATGCGACGGAAACACAGGGCCATGATGAAATTTAATCATGTTTCCACCTTTTTAATCCATTTAATATAGATTAGCATCGAAGGTAAATTATTCACTTTTTAAATAGAATGTTTTTTTCTGCATTGCGCACTTTTATTTTCTGCTGCTCGATAACTCAAGGTAACCAAATTTACATTTAGATTTGTTTGATGATTTTTCTTTCGTTTATTACTTATTTGATTCATAAATATATAACAGAATTATGACCAACGTTAAAAATTAAAATTGAATGAGAGCACATTACGAGAAAAATACACAATTGTGGTGTTTAAAAAACAATGTTTAACAAGAACAAATCAGCTATAATTATACATTTTTAAATCTTTTATTTGTTAATTTTACCCAAAACATATATTACAAAATCAGAAATCTAAATAATTAATGGAGATCACATTTCAGGACATACACGATCGACTTCAGGACTTTGATCGTTCGTTTGGCTGTAATTAATATAGTCATTGACTTTTTTTGTCCTAAATTAAATATCTTTTATATTTAAAAATGTAATATAGTAAAAAAAATGTATTATGGTGAATAGCAATTGTAATAAAATATTTAAAATTATCATTTTTATTTTTATTATTAAAATAAATGATTGTAAACGATACCTCAAAAAACTATTTTTTTTTATTTATAAAAAGCACAGAATTTTCGTATCTCTCTTAGTAATGCATTTAAGGGAGCTGGAGCGTGATTCATTTTCGGTCGAAAACATTGCTCACAACTTCAATCGCTACGCCCAATTTAATGTTCTGATATTAATTTTGAAAGCATATTTGAATTCGTCACTAAATTATCTATGCTTTGACAATTACATTCTTCTGATTTTTTTACTTTGAAATTTACTAACAAAAAGAGTAAAAGTAGATCATAATCATAATTTAAATTTAAATATATTGATATAGAATTTGACATTTAAATGTACGACAGTTAAAGCATAGTAAATTTAGAGGAGAATTCAAATCTACTTTTAAAATTGAATTTGGTGCATCCTACTGAGCGCAGTGATTGAAGTCACCAACAGTATATTTAAAAAAAAATGTTTGTAATTTTATAAAGTAATATTTAATTGACATGTGCATGCGCGTAGGTAAAATGGAAGACGTACATATCCCGTTAAGGTGGGATCACACGTCGCGTGGAGTGTGGAGTGTGTATATACCGCGCAACAACCCGCGCAAAGTTCCGCGCGACAACTTGGCGCGCCTGTGTGATCAGACGGAACGTCATGGTTCAACAAGTTTCTCCTAGGCTCGTCTCGTTCTGGAATCATCAATTCTTATCCATTGTGATAGGTACATTTAATTGATAACAATTAATACCGACGCGCCGTTTGATTGATAAGACGCGCCACGTCACAAAGACCGACAATTGCCGGGAACCCACGCGCCTATGAGCGCCGCGCGGCAAACCTTGCCGCGCAATACCGATCAGACTGTACCACGCTATACCACTCCACGCGACGCGCAACGTGCCGTGTGATCCCACCTTTACCATGATGCTCATATACAACGTAATCGGTATTATTCCGGGAATCGTTCACAACTAATTGGTGATTATTAGTATTGTAATACTATGAACAGATTATGTATAAAGGTATAAGTAATAGGTTTTATTTTGGGGATATTATATTCATTACGAATATTCAATATAATTAGATTATACTAGTGATGGGCATAATCGAATGATTTTAATAATCGAGACATTTTCATAATCGAGATATCACTCGAAATAATCATTCGAAATATCCAAATGAAATATTAATAATCGAGATATCACTCGTTCAAAATAATCGAATTGTTTTGAATGAAATATCGAATAATAACAATAGACGGGTTTCTTTTTCTTATGTTATCTTTACATTATTTATACTTCGTAAATATCAACAACTTTACTATAGCTATGTCCTACCAAATAATCCTATGGTTAGAAAAATATATTACCCATTAAGTCAACAACAATTTAATAATAGTTTTATTATAGTTCATAATAGTTAAATTCCCTCGTTTCATTGACGTCATTCATTCATTCCAAATAATTTATATCCGATTATTAACATTTTGACTATTTTGAGGCTAAGAATTCATTGTTTTAAAAATAAACTTAATAAACGAGATATCATTAGAAAGTATGATTCGATTATAATAAATCATTCGAATATAATATAATCATTCGATTATAATATAATCGAGATATTATTTTCGTAATCGAAATATCTCGATTATATATCTCGATTATGCCCATCACTAGATTATACATTATACTTACAGGTATATTTAAAAATGTTACTCGAAATATTGATATTTTTCTAATATAGTTTAGAACTATTTACAAATATTAAAATATGAGATTTATTCCTTTCATAGTTAGTACTACACATTATGACGCGTAATGTAGTGCAGTTAGGGCTGTATTTAGAATTTAGGCACCCCGGGGCAGTTATAAAATTCCTCCCCCCATTTTGGTACTGAAAGGGTATTGGAGGGGGAGGTGGATGAAAATAAACATATTAATTATATTATTGTTTTATCGTTTTGTATTGTACAAAATACATCTGCAGTGGTTAATAACAACTTTAAAATACGGCTGCATTCAGGCTTCTGCGTATTGTGTAATGTCATTATTTGTTATGCTAGCTCCACAATCTCGCGAGGTCGCCTCGTCGAGAGTCTAGTCGAGTTAACGCGAGGCGAGGCAGCACACGAATGCATAGTCTACACTCTCGTGTAGTCTCGTGAATCACTCAGTTGTTTTAGCGGTTGTTCAAAATGGACGTGGTTGAAATAACAGCTGCGGCTGCATTGTGTGCATACAGTTATCATAATTTTCTAAATTTAAGCCACTCAAAAAAATTTAAACAACCCAATAAGAGGAGATGGATATATTCAAAATCTTGCTAATTCTGCACCATGCGTCATTCATTTTTGCCTTATCATTGTGAATACGATGCTTTGCATTCCATAAAATCTCTTCTGTTTGGTATAACTCAACAAATTTAATCGAAATGTCGTTCGTCCAATCAGCCATTTTTGCACAAAAAGTTTTGATTTATTTTTGTTTTTTAACTGAGGACACGCGAGCTCAAGCGAGAGTGAAGTAGGTACGCCTCGCCTCGTGTCTCGTGGTCTTTTGACTCGTGACCAAAATACCGACTCGGAGTGGAGCGCGCACGAGGCGAGGCGAGACGAGGCGAGACGAGACGACACGAGTGAACCGTCTACACTCTCGTGCTCGCGCTGCCACGCTTCGCCTCGGCGAGAGTGTGGAGCTAGCATTAAATCAAGGAATCCTTCAGCGTTCGTTTAAAAATAGATTTTAGAGAATATCGTATAATAAACTTCTGGTAAATTTCCACCGATAAAACGATAATACAAAATACAATACATAGAAAAAAACCATTTAATACAATTAAAATAATTCAAAATTGGCTAAAATAAAAGAGAAATAAATAACAATTTACCGCCCCCAAAATTCCACAAGGTGGAGGGTAATTGCCAACCCTGCCACCCCTTAATACGGCTCGGAGTGAAGTCGTACAGACAACAAAAACGTTAGAAATTAAAAATTCTTTTACCTAGGTTTTGTAGGAAATGGATTTTCAATTTGAATCGTTTATTTATTATAGTCAGTACCAAATAAATCTCTTTTTTTTTTAAATTTTCTTTTACTGTAGGATTAAAAAAACAAAAAAAATTAAAAAAAAATTAGTTCCTATAAAACATAGACATGAGAATAAAGAATTCAAATGTGTTTTCAAAATTAAAATCGTGGTTTCGTTATCGGAAGAATTTTTTATCCGCTTTTTGATCTAAATGCGCAAAAAAAAAGACCCGGTTTCAGTAGCCTTAAAGGATTAAGTAGGTAATAAAATAACAATATATATAAATATACAGAGTGTTTCACGATGAACTGACAAATGCAATAACTTTTGTTCTATTGAACATTTTCAACTTTTTTTTTTTTCTAATTGTCAATAGTCGTCTGCGCTACATTCAAAATATTTTTCAACTTTTTTTCTAACATGTATGCAAAATTAAAAAATTAAAATTTTTTCTATTTAATTTTAAAAAAAAAACAAGATAGCCATTTTGTAAATCCGATTTTTAAAAAAATGTTGGTGTCAAAAGCTTTTACTAAGGTTAAGTCAATAATTTTTAAACAATTTTTAAAGTTTGTTTAAATTCTAATTTATTTCTTGTTTATCAGTGTTATAGCGATTATCGATTTTGAATTATTTTTTCCCAAGAAATAATTTGTTCTATTTATAACCATTCATATTATTATACTACGTTAGTATCATAATTTTTGATTATTCCTGATAACGATAATCGCTATAACACTAATAAACAAGAAATACATTAGAATTTAAACAAACTTTAAAAATTGTTTAAAAATTATTGACTTAACCTAAGTAAAAGGTTTTGACGCTAACATTTTTCTAAAAATCGGATTTACAAAATGGCTGTCTTGATTTTTTTTTAAAATTAAATAGAAAAAATTTTAATTTTTTAATTTTGCATACATGTTAGAAAAAAAGTTGAAAAATATTTTGATTGTAGCGCAAACGACAATTGACAATTAGAAAAAAAAAAGTTGAAAATGTTCAATAGAACAAAAGTTATTGCATTTGTCAGTTCATTGTGAAACATCCTGTATATATATATATATATATATATATATATATATATATATATATATAAAATTCAGATTTTTACATCCGATTATATAGTCCAGATTTTAAATTCCATATTATGTATATTCCAAATTTGTATGCGCTCCCACAGAATTATTTATAATGTCTTATAGTACTACACTGTCCACACTACTGCCTATATTAAAATAATATTGAATCATCGAAACGAATGGTCCGTAGTGTTGTGCAAATTAATATAATGTAAAGATAAAATGTTTATTTTGATTATTATTGTAATAAGGTGACCATATATTTTTCGAGTCAAAACGTTAGGGGGGGGAAACTATTTTAATAAAAAAAATATTTAAAATAAATATTAAAAAATATGTACTATTATGGTTTTAACAGAAAAAATATAAAATTTTATTAGAAATAATTTTTTTATAAATAATTTTTTTATAAAAAAAAGCCTCTACGTATAGAAAACAGTAGACGATTACTCTAAAACTGAAATTATGAACTATAAAAAAAAAATTTTTGTTTGCGCTATTGGGATATTAAAACATATTAGGTTAATACATCGTTCGCCACAATAGGTATTTTTAAATTGTATTAGTATAGTTATATTCCAATACACCCACCAAACAGACCCGATTCCGTAGAACGTCAACCATGCAATAATTCAGTAGGTATATCCACGTTCCACGCACATATAATAGTTAAATGCAATAAAAACAATAACTCATCGATGGATCAAAATTGGTTATTGAAATTTTTTACTATTTTCTGATAACGAGACATTTAAGTGTCTCGAAAATTGTCCTGGGGACAACCGGACAGTCCTGTTCAAAACGGGACGTATGGTCACCATTTTATCCAGAACCTCTTCTACTCTCTACGTCAACATAAATAATTTATAATATTAATACTATAAATACTACCTACCTACAACTGTAATACCTTCATGGTCAGTACACATTTTAAGAATTTTTATTTAAATTCCGAATAATTGAAGTTTTCAAAATTAAGAAATTTCAAAATTTTCAAATGAAATTATAGTTTTTGAGGGATAAAATTAGAAAAAGTTAACTGACCGTTCTCAAGTAAACGTAAAAATGAATTCAAATCAGTTTTCAGAAATATTTTCGCATTTTTAGATCGATCGTTAAGATGGACAAAAGATGAGATGTTTTGACTAAAATAAGTATCCATCATTGATCCCTTAACTTTATAGTTTAATATATTATTAAACGTATAACTTTCATTAAATAATAAAAATAAATGAAAGGAAATCAAACTTTTAACATTTTTTAAGAGTTCTTTTTCAATCATGGAAATTAATTAATGTTATTGGAATTTTCGGATTTTCAACAGAACTTAAATGGTATTGCTTTTAAAACATGTAAGTAATTATAATTATACAATTGTAATTGTTTTACAAAATCTTAATTGAAAACAACTATTCACAAACGATGATTTTGGAGAATATGGATATGGACATACGTAAACTGCGCCCAAATGACCTTTTTTTTTGTAAACTGCGCCCGATTTTTTATCTTAGTTAAAAAGGTATAATGTAAACTGCGCCCGACTTATTAACTTATTACATTTTCACTTCAAAGTCTCTATGTTTGACGATTGTGTACTTTTTCAAGTATATCACATACATTTAATTTGGTAGACGTATATATAAGTGAAGAAGCTCAGTATCCACCTAAAGTATGGGCTCAAGCATCAGCAGAGCCAACTTAAACCACAAATGCATGCGAGTCTTTTCATTCTCACTTTAATTCCAGCTTTTATACAACTCATCCAAATATTTTCATATTCATAGAAAAGTTAAAATAAATTCAAGTAGAAGTATACATTAAACTAAATAGTATAAATGAACCGTTTAAATTCCAAAACTCCAAAACAAAAAAAAACGCGAAAAGTTAGAAAATTTAGTTAATAAATATAATAGTAGTCAAATCCCAACTGATGAATATGTATCCACCATATGTAATTATTTGTAATATTTATAATTATTTTAATTTTTAAAATTATATTTTATTTTTAATTATTCAAATTATATGGCTGTAACGAATTAAGTATTTTACCTGTAATTTTACCCGGGCGCAGTTTACATGTGTGATTTTGTGTTTACCTGTATTTTGGGCGCAGTTTACAATCGCCGATGGATATTAAAAAAAAAAAAAGAAACGGATGGGCCTCGCTCTGCTGTACAGTTGGGGGTGGAGTGCACCTCGTTTATAGGATAGGTCATTATTACAATGGATTTGTTCAATTTGAATGCAATGATAGATATCATTGTATACGAAAAACGATTCTGAACGGATATGATATGTTTGTCTAGGATATAATACAGTGTTATTTATAAATATTGTAATAAGTATATTTTATTTTGAAACAATAAATATATTTTTTAATTAGGATGGGTTGGCAGTTGCATACAGCGACATAGTTTGTCTGTCTAGAATATTATACATTATATTATATTTTACATGTAATTTTATGTCAATATTCGCTGTTCAAACGCTTATAAAAAAAAATTGTGCCTATGGATTATAATAATTTTTGAATGACATTAAGAAATACTTCTGTGGAATCTTCTATAAAATTTTCAAGTATTTTGTAGAAGCCAACTTTTTTTTATCACCGATTATAAAAATAAAATGTAAAAAAATCGAATATTTTAAATGCCTATAAGTGGTTTAAAAATCAATATAATATTTTGAAAAAAATATGACATAAAGTAAAAACCAATCTTAACAGCTGGTAAAAATTTCAAAAATCTGCGACTTATACTTTTTGAATTATAACAAATATTGAAAATCGTTTGAGAATAAATCGCTATTTTATGCAATTTCGTAAAAATTAAAATTTCAAACAGTCATAAAATTTTTTTCTCTAAGTCCGGTAGAAATTTTTTTTAGATTTTTGAAGAATAGCTTATAGATAACCTAGTGTTTAAATTTTGATCCTTAAGTATGAACAGAAAAAATTTTATGAATTTTTATCTACAAAATAACTTGCAAATTATCGTGATTTCTACACATTTTATACAAATTTGAACTTTAAGGGCTTATAAAAAAAATTTGAGTAAACCGATCACTGATATTTTTTAGTTACGATAAGTTTAACTTATTATTAACCTTGTATTAAATTTTCATGAGTTTTCGGTCTGCCAATTAAATTTTATAGATGTTTAAAAAAAAATACTTAAAATAATTGAAAATTTCAATTGTCTATAAATAGCTCAGTAAAAGTCGAAATACTTTGAAAATTTATCGGTGTATAGAGAACGCTAATCTTAACATTTAGTGAAAATTTCAAATATTTACATCGATTAGTTTTTGAGTTATAGCAAAATAAAAAATTTGATTTTGTCGAAAACTGTTTTTGCGTAAAAACTCCCGTTTTTCCCTTATTTTTTTAGGGTTTTTCCCGTCACATTTAAAAAATATTGAAAATTTTTTATTTTTGACCCCCCAAAGTACGAACTAGATTCACTTTCCTTTCAGAAAAGTTGCTGTATATGCAAATCGAAGCATTTTTACTGCCAAAAAAGGTGTCGTCAGACACAAAAATAAAAATAAAATACAAAAAAAAAAATTAAAAAAAAACACAAATCATTGTAAAACCAATAGATTCCATCACTCCGTTAAGAATCTAAAATTAGATTTCTTAGATTTATCTTTTTTTGATTATTTATTGGATGACATTATACTGGAACTTAAATATTATTTAAAAACAAATTGATCATAGCAAAATTAAACATAATATTTTTAAATTAATGTATTTCTCATTAAATTATGAGTATTAAGATTAATAATTAACAAAGTGTCTAAAACTACGATACATTTATAGAAAAGTTATTTGTTTCTTTTGTTTAAGTAATTTTTTAATTACACATTTTCCGAGTAAGTTATTAAAGAAGTGTATTAAATACAATATTGGTGTACAACAAAATGTAATGGAAAAATAATTGAATGTATAAGATTAGAACTTGAGTTATTAAAAATGAAAAGCCATTACCTGATTGTTGAATTCGTCAAAACAGTTTACAGCGTTCGCAAGTTGAACCGGTCTTGTTGAATTATAATGCCAGAACTAGTGTTGACTGTTGTATTTATTTCAATTAAATTATTACTATGAATACTATTGTCCTTGAATAATAATGAAAAGGCTAATGTTTTTCTTTAAAATAATCTAGTGCAAATGCAGCAGGTCAATATTTGAATGTGATGTCCTGAATTGCATGTAAAATTAAAAATTATTGATTTACATAAGTGTTTTCTAATCAATGATGATTTTAATAACTTCTCATTTTTCTGCTAGAACAAATCAGTCATGTTTCTATGAGATAATATTTATTATTAAACTTAATCTACCTACAAAACGTAATTTGTTATATAACTAACACAATATACTGCGGGATTTAATTCAAATTTAGCTTGAAATTACTGTAGGTAACTCCTAATATTTTATAATAAAACACAAGCTTTTTTGATTTCAAAATTAGTCAAAATATGGCTATACTAATTTATAATTTCATTATTATTACTATTAGTATTTAAGTTTCTCCGACTGAACTAAACGAAAGTTTTAAAATAATTATTCGACATTTTGAAAAAAATGTCACGATTCATAAAAATTGAGAAACACTGACTTAAGTTTATTCGATCAGTTGCATTTGATTATGTTATTTGAGATGCTGAAAAATCATTTGGTGGTATTGATTTGAATACAAAGAAAAATTATTATTGACATTTTGTTATTATG
Source organism: Sipha maydis (assembly GCA_034509805.1). Classification (NCBI taxonomy): domain Eukaryota; kingdom Metazoa; phylum Arthropoda; class Insecta; order Hemiptera; family Aphididae; genus Sipha; species Sipha maydis. Next base: position 86,627 of record JASXSY010001598.1, on the reverse strand, counting down.
AAAAAATGTCATTTAAAATATTCATTATGCTTAATATGTAGTTCAGGGTTATTAAAACAATACATCGATATAATTATAATAAAATAAAAATAAAACCAGGACTAAAAAATTATTCCGAATAATTGTGTTTGAAAATTATTCAAATGCATTATTATTTAAAAATTGTAATGATGTTATGTCGGACTCACCTCGCATAACAAGAACAAAAAAAAATAAAAAATAATTTACTAACTATTTCGTAAAACATTATATTTGTTAGTTTAAACAACACTATTATTTTATTTTTTTATAAATAAATAGCTATTGATTATAATTTAAGTTTGGTAAACAACCAAAAAGTTTAAAAAAAAACTGCCATACCTAGCGTTTTTATGAACCGTAAGTGTTTACATACCTATGTATTATTATTATTATTATTATTAGTTTATTACTTAAAATATCAATTTAATTTGTAAATAAACATAAATTATATAATTTTCTACTAGATTCATCTATGATTGAAGCCATTGAAGTTTATGAAAATAATATGGTTCATAATATACCATGTAAGTAATCATTATTTTATATTTTTACTATATTAAAATGTTTCAAACTTATCAAACATATGGCTATTTCAGCTACTAGCTTAATGTCTCCAGAGTTTTTTTCTTCAACTGCTCAAGATCTACCATAGATACACAGAGTAATTTAATAATTTTTAATATTTAACTATACTTTGTGTTGTATTAATTAAATTTTATTTTATCATATTGTCTTTAGTATCGAAGAAACATTTGCCAAGTAAACCCGCTCTAGACTCCACATTAAAGTTGTCTCAAAACATAACAAGTAAATAATATATATCTCAAAAAATAATAATTACTTACGTTGTGGTTGTATAAATTGTATGATCTAACATTTATATTTTAGCAAAAGTCAACATTGCAAATGAAAAATTGCCACCTCCTGCTGTTGAGTTAACTCCTGCATTTATAACTCCTCCTCAATCAAGGCATGTTCCATTTTTTTTTCCAATATATTTATTTTTGTTTTTATTTTTTATGTTACTTTTAGGAAACGTAAGTATTATGTTGAGGATTTCAAAAGTGAAGATGACTTGGAAAGTCCAAATAGTCAACGGAAATTTTTATTTGCTGCTAAACAGTCCAATGAAAAACATGTATCAACTATTAAAAAACTATAGTTATCCTTATAAGGATACAAAATTGTAGTTTACAGCAAACAATTTCAAATTTAGAACAGCTGATTGATCATCTTAAAAATGAAAATAAAATTAATGAAAATTGCTTTTCATTTCTGAAGGTATGAATAAAAGCTTTGGTATTTATACTACAATGTGTATGTTTACTATGTTGCGTGCCAATCGTTTGATCGTATTTCAATGATACCTTCAGTCTGATTAATGCTTGGTTGTAGATGGATGTTGTAAATAAGTATGTACTAATATTTGTGGTTAAAGTATAGTTGTGTTTTATCATTGATTATATATACTAGTAGTTTATATAATCAATGGTTTTATTTAAACTAAGTACAATAATTAAATAATTGATGTGCTTTATTCTAATTGTTGTCTATTGTTTATTTTATATCTTAATATGTCTATGGGTATTACCATTGATTATAGAATAGATAGATGGGCCATGGCATAGGGACTAAAATTATGATATTAAAAGTTCCCGAGAGATAGCGTTGTACGAATGAATAACTATTTTTTCTTGAAATTACATTTTATTATTTTTGTTATTATCATTTATCCGTCGATTATGATCGATCATGATTTAACGACTTTCTGGCATTGCAGCTTATTTATACTTGCATATACTAATCTATGACTTGCACATCGTGGTAGCATTGATTATAGAATAGATCTATCCTATAATCCAGGAATGGGCAACTCAAAGTAACTAGCGGGCCGCAGTTCATAGGAGAAAGCAAAAAAAAAAAAAAGGTCCCTCAAATTTACTAATATTTATTTTTTATCTTTATTTATTATTATTATATATATATTAACAATTATTATTTAATGTGATACTTGAGGATGAGGTTTTTCAATTGACAATTTAGTAAAACACTACCGCAGTACGGTTATGACTAAACCGATAAAATGAAATAAATAGTATGTTAGCTACAGCATTATAAATATATATTTAGACATTTTATAAGTTTAATTAGTTTCGGTTTAAAACTAGATAAGAATTTATATCCACATTTTATCGAAAAATGTAATAAAATAAAATACGGATAAGCGCTACAATTATATGAAGTAATTTGAAAATGTCGTGCGGGCTAGATAAAAAAGGTACGCGGGCCGCCAGTTGCCCATCCCTGCTATTATCAATGGAATTACTCAAAGCGTGTAATCGACAACGCGTCATATAATCTCTTTTCTATGGCGTTATCACTGTCACGTGTTATCACCTATTCGTCTTTATCGTATGATAAGATTTCGTCGTCGTCGACACACAACAACAGCGACAGTGTTTGAGCATTTATCTATTCTGTGGTTTGAGTGCTGATTTGAACGTTTCGTTGGATGGGCAAGAAACTCGGAATTACGTTAGCCCGACCCTTCGATTTCCAAGCAACGACCATCGCCCCTCCGCGAGTACTATGTAACACCTGCACCGTCGCACTGACCATTCATCGGATCGTTGGCTAATACTTGTCGCAGATCGAAACGGTTATTCGTTCTCGTCAATTTTGTCACTCGTAAAATGGTAAACCATTGTTTTGAACTCTGAATTCACACGGCTCGTTGTCGTTGATAAAATTTTATGCGGTTTTTTTTTCTCCTACCATTTCAGGATCCGCTCATAGACGACACTATTCCTTTCGGAGAGGAAAACACATTGAATTCCGGAAAATTACCGTAAGTTTCATCGACGCCGTAGAAAATTATTGTTTAGTAAATTAAACATTCACTCGAAAAGTGAGGCGCTGCTTGTCATTATCGACATTCACTTGGTGTACTACTGCGATAGATCCACATTGTTCTATAAACTGCTTGTTACTGCTAAATTTTGATGATGATCTCTGTGGCTTGTAAGCTGAGTCTTATTTTCTACTTGTCACGTATTTGATGATTAATCGTGTTCCGGTAATTTTTTGTTCCCTTATTTACAAACCTTGTAATTAGATGGTACACGGTCAAATTACATTGATTCTAAACATCAACTGGCCTATTGAGTTATTCTATTCCAGAATGGTTCGACCTTTTTTTTCTTCTGCTGTCCGATTCATGCATTCAAATGAAAATGGCAGGCAGAAAAAAAATGATTATTTATTATGAAACCATAAATATTTTTATGGATTTAAACAATTTTTTTTTGTTTAAGAGAGCCATTAAATAGGTAAAAAAATCTTTCTGAATTAGACCATTGAGTTCTTTACCATCGGTATTCAATATATTGAAAATCATATTATATTCAATAACATTTTGCGTACTTTATTTTTTTTTTCAAAATAATGCAATTGTCTCATAAAAAATTTACATTCAAATTTTTAAGTCATTTAATGTTATTTTTCATTTCAGGCATCCATATGTGACATTTTTTCACTTATTCTTCAGAGTTTCTGCTGTAGTAATCTATTTTTTTGGAGGATTATTTACTCAAAGCTTTATCACATTATTTGTTATCATTATTTTATTATTATCTATGGATTTCTGGACTGTAAAAAATATAACAGGTTAGTTAAAAATTATTTGGGTAATTTTATATAATAATTTTTCACTTACGTTATGTGTCTGATCATGTAAATTAATATATTTATTTTTGTAATTTAATTTGTTTAGGTCGAATTATGGTTGGCCTCAGATGGTGGAATTATGTTGATGATGATGGTGTATCGCATTGGGTTTATGAATCACGCAAGGTGAGACATTGTTGGTTCCCTCCAATTTCAAGCCACAGATAATTAACTTTATTTTTCTATATTATTACATGTATAATTCTCTTTCTGTATCTGAATCATAAATTTTAAGTTTAAAATTAGTCAGCGAATATTATGAGTTCCCTTTATCAACAGGGTCCTATACAGAATTATGTGAATCCAAGTGAATCTAGAATATTTTGGGCTGGACTATGGTCTGTCACCGCAATGTGGGTGTTGTTTTTTGTTACATCATTCTTCACTATTCATTTTAAATGGCTGGTATGTAAAATATATCTAGTTTTTAATTTTTTCTTATTTTTATAATTAAATGATTTTCATTAATAAATATATTTTTGACTTTCTGTTGCAGTTACTGGTCAGCATAGCATTAACTTTGAATATAGCTAATTTGCATGGTTATATTAAATGTAAAAGCGGAAATCAAGCAAATGCTGGAATTTCTTCAATGGCAAGCAGTTTTTTTATTCAAAACATTGGAAAAGTAAAAACATTTGTGAAATGTATTATGACAATATTATAAACATATTTTATTTTCTATAGAATATGGTTATTAAAAAAAAAGTATTGTTACCTTCTCATAATATAATTAATGTAATTTTTTTGTAAATAATTTTTTCTGTTTATTCATTTATAAAATGTTGGTTGGACTCTGAGTTTAACTTGTGTATTAAAATCTTATATTTAAACTTCAATAAATCGTGTAGATGATCGTATGGGTGGATGATAGGTGGATTGACCCCTTCTATAGTCGTGCCACTGAGCGCTACTCATTGGGGCATTCAAATGACCGAACTCCACGTTTTTGTACCCATGTATCACCCACTCTAACACCAAGTCAGCGACCGGAGTTGACGGTGGCCAGCGTATGGGCAGGTTTAGTGGTAGGAATGCGTGAGATCGGACAAATTTTGGTCACCATCCAGTAATGGTCTCTCAGTGGCATGAGTATAGAGATTGGGTTTTTAAAATGTAGTATATTGCAGGTCCAATATGCATTATATTTATTTATATTTATTTATTTATTATATATATATATATATATATATATATATATATATATATATATATAAATTCTATGGGAAGAGGATGGGCTTTATATTATCCCTCCCTTGAATATCATGTATAACCGCAACTGGTCAATGAATTCAAAGAGGGTAAAGTTTATATTTGTATATATAATTGTTATTGTTTTTTTTTTCCAGATGAGGGAAACCATGTCAAGTTTAAATAGTCCTCCAAGTAATCCACCAAATTTGAAACCAACTGGTATTGTCTAATAGTGGGAAAAAAAAATGTTGTTTTTATGTTTTAAATGTATGGTTTATAATTTTAAATGTAATTATACTACTTATAATAGAATTCATTTTAGATGTTGGCCTTTTGTCCATTTCTACCTTGATTTGGTAATCTTTATGAGCACCTTGATATAAAATACATAGAAAAAAAATCTATTTACCGTCACAACATATAATAACATCGATTTTGTTTGTTATAATGTAATAAAATGTATTTGTTATTTATTATTTGTAATGTTAAATAGTATTAATATAATTTCTTATTGTTTCTGTTGTTCAATACTTTATTTATTATCAAATGGTTTCTTGAAGTGTATCTAAAATGAATTCTATTGTAGATAATATTTACTCATCTTATAATCATCACATCGTTAAAAATTATAAATATGATAGTAAAGTCAAGTTTAATACTGAACATGCTTTTTAATTGGATACTTAAGAAAAACAATTTGAAAAAAAAAATTATGAAAAAATTTTAAAAAACTTAAAATAAATGCCATTTACATGTATATTATATACATATATGTGTTTATAGATTAAACTAAGAATGGTTATATCACTTTTTTTTTTATTTTATAGATAAAAATATCTATTTATATGATATATATATGTATCATATAAAATAATTATATTGTGTATTGCAAAAATGATTTTATCTGTATCACTTTATTTGATGTTCCTATTTAATTTGAAACATTTACTGTCATTACTCTATGAAATTAAATTTAAAAAAATAAATCCAATTAAACGATGAATCATACTTTTTTTTGTAAATTAAACCGAATTACTATTTCATATTATTTAAATAAGCTATACTAAAAATAAAGTTAGTGTTATTGACTTAAAAATGTAATTTTAAACATAATTATGTACATTCATAATAATTACATACAATTTTAAAAAGTTGAAAGACTTAATTTTGTTACTTATAATAGGTTGTAAGTGTTAACAATGGTAATTACAGTTGCTTATGTAATTAATAATGATTATACATTTTTTCAATTAGAATTTATAGAGTTTTCGATTATTATTTTTCAAAATTGAATATTTAATTCCAACTCACCTGAATACCTTTCTATGTTTATAATATCAAAGACTTTTTAAACCCGTATATAAATTAACTATGAGTAATAAATCAATAGTTAAACTGAATTTCTATGGATTTTTATAAAAATTTTTAGATTCTGAACGGAGTGTTGGAATCTATTGGTTTTACAATGATGTGTGTTTTAGATTCTGAACGGAGTGATGGAATCTATTGGTTTTACAATGATGTGTGTTTTTTTTTTTTATTTTTTAGATTCTGAACGGAGTGATGGAATCTATTGGTTTTACAATGGTGTGTGTTTTTTTTTTTTTTTTTAATTTTTTTGTATTTTTGTGTCTGACGACACCTTTTTTGGCAGTAAAAATGCTTCGATTGCCTTATGTAGCAACTTTTCTGAAAGGAAAGTGAATCTATTTGGTACTTTAGGGGGTCAAAACTAAAAAATTTTCAATATTTTTTAAATGCGACCGGAAAAACCCTAAAATATTTTGGGAAAAACGGGAGTTTTTACGCAAAACCAGTTTTCGACATAATCAAATTTTTTATTTTGCTATAACTCAAAAACTAATCAATGTAAATACTTGAAATTTTCACCAAATGTTTAGATTAGCGTTTTCTATACACCATTAAATTTTCAAAGTATTTTGACTTTTATAAAGCTATTTATAGACAATTGAATTTTTCAATTTTTTTAAGTATTTTTTTTTTAAATAACGATAAAATTTTTTTGGCTGCCCAGAAAATCTTGAAAATTTAATACAAGGTTTCATATAAGTTGTTCCTTAACTGATAAAAAAAAATCTGAAATCGTTAGTCACAATTTTTTTTTATAAGTGCTCAAAGTTCCAATTTATACGAAATATGTAAAAATCACGATAATTTGCAAGTTATTTTGTAGATAAAAATTTATAAAATTTGCAGATTTTTGAAATTTCTACCAGCTGTTAAGATTGGTATTTCCTTTATGTCATATTTTTTTTCAAAATATTATATTGATTTTTAAGCCACTTATAGGCATTTAAAATATTCGATTTTTTTACATTTTATTTTTATAATCGGTGATAAAAAAATTTGGCTCCTACAAAATACTTGAAAATTTAATGGAAGATTCCACAGAAGTATTTCTTAATGTCATTTAAAAATTATTAAAATCCATAGGCACAATTTTTTTTATAAGCGTTTGAACAGCTTGACATAAAATTACATGTAAAATATAATATAATGTATAATATTCTAGACTGACAAATGATATCGGTTTTTTTAAAATGCTCTAACTCAAAAACCAAAAATCGCAACAACTTGAAATATTCACCAAATCTTTATATTGATGTTCTCTATACATGGTTGAGTTTTCAATGTATTTTGACTTATTTATAGACAATTTAAATTTTCGATTTTTCTAAATTTTTCGTTTCAAAATAAAATATACTTATTACAATATTTATAAATAACATTGTATTATATTCTAGACAAACATATCATCTCCGTTCAGAATCGTTTTTCGTATACAATAATACTTATCATTGAATTCAAATTTAACAAATCCATTATAATGACCTATCCTATGAAGAATCGCACTTCACCCCCAAGTGTACAGCAGAGCGAGGCCCATCCGGTTCTTTTTTTTTACTGCTTATAATAATATTTTTTTATGAACGGTTGTATGTATAAAAATGTTGGTATACTCTAGTGTCTAATACCTATGATAATTTGAAATGCATGTATGGATTACTTATGAATAAAATTGTTTTTTATTGGGTTATCATGTGAATTGCAGGATTGACTAGTTTTCATGGGAGTAGCCGAATTCGTTCCAGTTTGAAAAAGGTATTTCATTAAGTATAGCCGAATTGGTTCCGGTTTGTGTACAGGTAAAATAGTGAGGTAAAATAATATGGTAAAATCCAGCGGGCTAGTGCATAGAGAGAAAAAACAAAATTTTAAAAGCTGTATGTATGACATATAGACACAATTATCATATCAATAAGATAAAATATATATATACATATAATACACTATAGAGACTTACTAGAGACTAGCAAATTATCGCTATTAAGATAACGATTGAGGTATACCTACATACTTAGATTGCTGTGTAGTATATCCTATGTACGTATGACAATAATGCTCGCGAGCACTGTACAGTCTCGAATAACCCATCGTCATTTATACTTGTATCTATAATATAACCTATATAAAATTGTTTTCCCTTAAACATCCATCGTATTTTAATTTATATTTTTTAATTTTAATTTTTCGTTATTATGGAGTTTATGTTTGGTGAAAAGGGAAGTATTTTAATTGTATTTATTATATTTTATTTCTTGTATTTAAAGAGATGACTAGTTGACTTCCAAATCAACGATTTAAAATTGTAAATATTTTATCATTTTTTTTTTTTAACACGCATTAATGCACATTTTTAACCAAGCCTACTTTAAAGTTGACAGTCTTAAGCCTGTAAAATTGAGAAGGAAAATAAGCGTAATTAAACCGGAACCAATTCAACCATACCTAATAAAATACCTTTTTTTCAGATGGGAGCCAATTCGGCTATACTTAATAAAATACCTTTTTCAGATGGGAACCAATTCGTCAAGTGGGTTTGGAACTCGGGAACCAATTCGGTACCAGCCGTTGTCATAGGGTGGTATTTTTAAGCTGCGTCATGCAATACTAGTTACTAGATGGGTGACCAAAACCAAGTTCGTACTTAATCCGCCTATCGTCCTGTCAACTAAAAACCTATAGTTGAGATCTGCAGATTATATATATTTATTTTTATTGCTGATTGCATGTTCATTGTCAGCGTGTAGAAATCAAATACTAGATCTCGAGCGTTTATCTATAATGGCATTTGAAAAAAAAAAAATTGTATGTGATAATTTTTGTAATCAACAAAGGTTTTTTCGTTGTAATTTCTTATATTCTATAAGTTTAAGGTTTTCATCGTAGACGTGCACCTTTGTAGCTTTCAGACTGGTGCATGTAGTTTACAACGAATTTTGCAATTCATCCAGTTAACTTGACATTTTTAAAAATAAAGTGGGGGATTAAAATCTAAAACAAGAATAAAAAGCGAACGGTGTGTGTACGAAATCGTCGAAAAAATACAGAAAAGCCGTAATAAATATAGCTGTTACGGAAAGAAAAAAAATGCAAAATTTTATGTGGTCCAGGTGAGGCTCGAACTCACAACCCCGGCATAGCTCACGAACAACTGTCTTATAAGTACCGTGCGCTAACCGATTGCGCCACTGGACCTGTTCTTCAGATGCCGATATCAACCTATTTAAGTGCAACTCATCATTGCTCCCCTTCCTGGACGATTGTTCGAACAGATCATGTAAATTAAATATTGATTAATTTTTCGTTATCCACTTGGCATCGTTTTATCGTATACGACTGCACGTTTGCATTATGATCACGAATTAGTTGCGATTATATGGAATTCGCTATAGAACGATTGTTGACTGACCTAAAGAACGTTTGCCTACGATAGGTAACAATCAAGCTCGTAGCAAGGGGGAGGTGGGTTGTACACACACCCCGAGCACAATTCCTAGGAGAGCGCAAAATTGAAAAATTTACATTTTATGTAAAAAATTGAGACAGTCGATGTCACGGTTGATATTTAGGAAAATTTCAACGTACTTATAAGTATAATATAATATAATAGTATATATAAGTATAATATTAGGAATACCTAATATTCATTGAAGCAACCGTCGAAAATAATATCTAATAATTATAATATTTTTAAATTAAAAGTAAATATTGCAAAATTTCAAAATGCACCATTGATTTTGAAATTTTGCAATATTTTGTTTCTACGGTATTGATAATAAATGTTCATAATGTACCGTGCGGCTGATGTTCGTACATCAGATACGAACGCGTAGGGGGTGGGTGAGTTTAAAGGTTCAAATCCATAGGCGTAAATTTGACTTCTTTTAATGGGGGGCTAAAATTATAAACATAGAACTGACCTGCGGGAGTGAACCCCCTACATACCTGTTTATTTGACAGTAAATATTATTATATATAAATTATATAAAAACTTCAAAATAATTTATTTAACAAAACCATACAAATATTACAAATTAATTAATTTATCACATTTTTTATATCAATTTATTATATAAAAATAAAATAAAATAAATAAAAAAATATCATAAAATATTATCCCTATATTTACTTTGTAATGATCAATGAAGTAAGTACTCAGTTCAAAATCTAGATTGAAAAAGTTATCAATAGATGTTGCCATTTCTAAACTTTCAGTCGAGAATCATTTTTTCATATTCTCAATTATACAATCCAATTTAGGGAAATAAGCGTGACATCTGAAATAATCTTCTTTACTTTCTTCTAATTCCTCAGGTGTGTTGTATTTAGCACTAGTAGTAGTACTAAAAACAAAACGTGATAAATTATTTGGCTGTAACCTTTTTCTTTTATAACCTTTATTACAATTTAAAATTAAAATAATTAACACTATTTAATGTTTACATTTATTGTACTAATATTATTATAATATACATACTTTGCTATGGTTTTTCAATTGTTAGATGATGGTCTACACAAAAAACGTATACAATGACAAAATAGATTTCTAGAAAAATTTATTTTATCATGGTGTATACAATACATCACGTATACGTTATCGTTGTCGTTTTAAAATATGAAAGTAGCTTAATCATTCTAATATTATTATAAATTTACAATGTAAAATTCATTAATATATACGTTCACATAACACATATCTATCGGATATCCTGTTTAGAAATTATTTAGTATATTTTATAATTTTCTCTAATAAAAACCTGAAATTTGTTAAAATATTTATAAAAATGTAGGAGATCTACAAAAAATGTTGAGGGGGCTAAGCTCCCCAAAGCCCCCTCCAATTTACGCCTAAGAAAATGTAATAATTGGTTAGTGGCATTCGGGGACTGCCGCGATAAAGCTATTGCATATTAAATAAATAAGAAGTTGATATAATTTTGAATTTTTTTATTATTCTAGTTATTCAGGAATTTGTATCATAGCAACTACGATATTCCATTAATTACGGGATTCCACAGGTAGTGGTCACGCTTTTTCGTTACGAAAAATTTTTTCAGTCACTACACCAGGCCTGCAATAAAAGCTATGCAATAGAATGGTAATCATTACAAAAATATGATTGCTATAACCAGAATTTTCGGTTGCAACCATGACAACAATATGTTTGGTTTAAACTACAATTGCTATTTGGTAAACTAAGTTTGTAACAGTTACAGTTTGTTTATGTTATAGATAGATAATATAAATATAGTGATCACCAAACTGATTTTTACCACACCTATTTATTTATATAGATAGACTAATATGATTTGTTGTAGATCCCTAATTGTTTGGTCGCTACACACATTAAATTGTAAATACAACTATGTATATTTCAGTGTTTATTACAATTCAGTATTTAATCATTACAATAATACTAGGTAAGTTTAAATTTATAGTTTAGTACAATCTACTAATGTTGCTTTTTATTATTACAAAGCATTGTGTCAACCCTACAGTTCAGTTCTGTAGAACTAAGTATCAATATTTCTATTAAATTTCTGGCTACTGAAAATAAAATAATAATACATAAAGACATTACATTTTAAATAAATAAACAAAATATTATATTGTATGATATAAATAACAAATTTATTTTGGAGCAAATTACATATTTATGTATACATTTTACTGTTCTTATCCTTACGTATAATGTATATTGTATATTGTATAGTTGTATAGCATCGCAGTATCGCAGTGATTACAGAACGTAGTGTTAATACGTATTATTTTGATATTTTGGTTGTGCATTGTGCTAACAATTCGGGATTTTAATTTTTCTATTTGGAATACTCAGATAAAATGGCCGAGGAAAGAAGAAATCAAACTAGGTATATTGAATTCTTTGAAAAAAAAAACAAAAAATGTAAATAAAATGTTTTATTTGTATTAGAAGATACGTTATAAGTTTTTTTAAACATTATGAAAAAACAATTTACTGGACTGTACATATTATTTTAAAATTAATTTTAATACATTTTTAAAGACTACATACTTCGCTGTAGCCATAACAGAAGCCAGAATTAATAACATTAAGCACACACCGCAAATCGAATTAAATTTACCGGTCAAACGCGCGCTTTTATGTCAATCTACGATCATTATCTTTGTTAACCTGAAATATATTTAATAATATATATCTTCTTCTTCTTCTTCTACTTCGCCTTCCTCCCAACTATTTGGGGTCGGCCACCCTTGTCCTACACCTCCACTTTACTCGGTCAATCACATCTCCTCTGCAAACACCGACAGCCCTCATGTCATTCTCCGAAGTCTCCAACCATCTCTTTTTTGGTCTTCCTCTTCCTCTTTTCCCTTCAACGACCATCTTCATAACCACTCTTACTGCATTCGTTTCCTCTCGCCTCATCACATGCCCAAACCATCTCAGCCTATTTTCTCTCATCTTGTCCACAATTGGCGCTACACCAACACTACCTCTCACGTATTCATTCCTTATTCTATCTTCTCTTGTCACTCCACTCAACCATCTAAGCATTCTCATTTCCGCGACACTCATACTTTGTTCTATTCTCCTGTTAACCGCCCAATACTCTGAACCATACAGCATAGTTGGTCTCACTACACTTTTATAAAATTTACCTTTCAGCCTAATTGGAATTCTCTTATCGCATAACACGCCCGATGCTTCTCTCCATTTCATCCACCCACACTTAATCCTATGTTTTACATCAATGTCAAAGCACCCGTCCTTTTGAACAAAAGATCATAAATATTTAAAGCTCTCAACTTCACCTATCACATCACCATCTATTGTCAGTTGTCTCCTCATTCCTTCAACTTCTTGGTCTCTTTGTCCAAAATCATACTCAATATACTCTGTTTTATTTCTACTAATTCTCAATCCTTTTTCTTCGAGGGCTAACCTTCACTCATTTACCCTATTATTGACAACTTCTAGGTTTTCTCCTATCAGAACTATATAATCCGCAAACATCATACACCATGGTATCTCACCCTGTATCTCCTTTGAAACCTCATCCATTACCACTGAGAACAGGTAGGGGCTTAGAGCTGACCTCTGGTGCACACCTACTCCTATACTGAAACCTTCTGATACTCCACACCGACTCTTGACACTAGTACTCGACCCTTCATACATATCCTGGATCAAATTAACATACATTTTTGGGACATTTTTTCTCATTTATGCCCACCTTAAAACTTCCCTTGGCACCCTGTCACACGCCTTTTCTAAATCTATAAACACCATGCATAGTTTTTTATTCTTTTCTCTGTACTTCTCTACTAATTGCCTAACACAAAATAATGGCTCCATTGTCGATTTTCCTGGCATAAAACCAAACTGGTTTTCTGATATCGACGTCTCACTTCTTATCCTCTTCTCTATAATCTTTTCCCAGATCTTCATATTATGACTCATGAGCTTTATTCCTATATAGTTCCCACATTCTTGTATGTCTCCTTTTCCTTTAAATATTGGTACAATAAAAGTCTTTCTCCAATCTTCTGGCATTTTTCCCTCTATCAGTAGCTTATTAAAAAGATTTTTTAACCACCCAATGCTTACATCTCCTAACATTTTCCACACCTCTACAGGTACTCCATCTGGTCCTATCGCTTTTTTCTTTTTCATCGCCTTCACCGCATCTCTCACTTCCTCCTCGCCCACTAGACCAATCAATCCTTCATTCCATGACATACTCTCTAAAGCTTCTTTTGGATATTCCTCGTTCAGTAATTTCTCAAAAAATTCTTTCCATCTTTTTTTCACATCCTCATCATTTGTTAAAACTCTCTTATCCTCATTTTTTATACACCAGACATCTTGGAAATCCTTGGATCGCTTTTCTCTCACCTTCGCCAGTCTATAAATTTCTTTAAATATTTAATATTTAATTTTAATATTATATTAATATACTAAACAAAATAAAACATTTCCAAAAAATGTACAAAATATTACATCCTGCTTAGTGTCCTGTTTTGACTTTTAAAATTCAGATTTTTGAAAATCCTTTCTCTGTCCATCTATAAATAGTGAAAAGTGAATTATATTTTTATTTCAAATGAGTCGGTAAGACAATTCTGACCGAGTGCTGATCAAGTTGAATGGTTTTTACATTTGATATAGGTATGTATTATATTTAATTTTTGGGCCAATCGAAATATACCTTTGCAAAAGCGGTTACAATTTACATACATTATAGAGTACTCAAAATCAATAACCGTTGAGTATATGTATAATACACTAATTAAAAAATAAACATACTTAAATAGGAAATAAATCTGGAGCGTCATATGAAGTCGATAGTTAAAAACTTTATGTCTTTATTGGTGTGCAATATTATAGTAATGATTTCTAAGTACTGAATATAGTACATATATTTCTTTTAAAAAACAATTTAGTGTTTTTTAGTGGATGTTAAGAATTAGATTGATTGGAACTAATTCCACTGCTTTATTACTGCTTTTAGTTGAAAAATAAATCCGTAGAAATCGTTCAAAACCAATTCTGGTATACAATAACACAATTAATGTTAATCGAAGACGGCGTGTTTATTATTTTTAGATTCTGAACGGAGTGATGGAATCTATTGGTTTTACAATGATGTGTGTTTTTTTTTTTTTAATTTTTTTTTATTTTTGTGTCTGACAACACCTTTTTTGGCAGTAAAAATGCTTCGATTTGCTTATGTAGCAACTTTTCTGAAAGGAAAGTGAATCTAGTTGGTACTTTGGGTGGTCAAAAGAAAAAAATTTCAATATTTTTTAAATGCGAGGGGAAAAACCCTAAAAAAATGAGGGAAAAACAGGAGTTTTTACGCAAAACCAGTTTTCGACAAAATCATATTTTTTATTTTGCTATAACTCAAAAACTTATCTATGTTAATACTTGAAATTTTCACCAAATGTTATGATTAACGTTCTCTATACACCGTTAAATTTTCAAAGTATTTTGACTTTTATTGAGCTATTTATAGACAATTGAAATTTTCAATTTTTTTAATTTTTTTTTTTTTAAAATAACGATAAAATTTTTTTAGTCGGCCAGAAAATCTTGAAAATTTAATACAAGGTTTCTTATAAGTTGTTCCTTAACTGATAAAAAAAAATCTAAAATCGTAAGTCACAATTTTTTTTTATAAGTGCTCAAAGTTCCAATTTATACGAAATATGTAAAAATTGCGAAAATTTGCAAGTTATTTTGTAGATAAAAATTCATAAAATTTTTTATGTTCATACTTAAGGTTCAAAATTTTAACACTAGGTTATCTATAAGCTACTCTTCAAAAATCTTTAAAAAAAATTATACCGGACTTAGAGGAAAAAATTTTATGACTGTTTGAAATTTAAATATTTACGAAATTGCATAAAATAGCGATTTATTCTCAAACGATTTTTAATATTTGTTATAATTCAAAAAGTATAAGTCGCAGATTTTTTAAATTTTTATCAGCTGTTAAGATTGGCATTTTCTTTATGTCATATTTTATTCAAAATATTATATTGATTTTTAAGCCACTTAAAGGCATTTAAAATATTCGATTTTTTTACATTTTATTTTTATAATCGGTGATAATATAATATAAAATAATATAATGTATATTATTCTAGACTGACAAACTATGTCGCTGTATACAAATGCCAACCCATCCTAATTAAAAAATATATTTATCGTTTCAAAATAAAATAAACTTATTACAATATTTATAAATAACAATGTATTATATCCTAGACAAACATATCATCTCCGTTCAGAATCGTTTTTCGTATATAATGATAACTATCATTGAATTCAAATTTAACAAATCCATTATAATGACCTATCCTATGAAGAGTCGCACTTCACCCCCAAGTGTACAGCAGAGCGAAGCTCATCCGGTTCTTTTTTTATTTTTAATCTAAAAGCGTCGCATGAAAGAAATTTACAAGAATAAACGTTTGCCAGAAGAATGTAATCCATCTGGAACTGTTTGACGCATTTCGTTTTTAATACTTTGGTGCACGTTTTTGACGTCGACAACAACAAATAATATTGCATTATTATTAACATACGTATGTATCATGTTACTTCAGAGCACGTACTGATGGTTTGGAAACCCGAATATTGATCATCGGCTGTAGATATACGTTGCTTTTTATTTAGCTCGCGCGTAAACCATATTTGTCTTCCAGAATCACTATGGGACGGATTTAATTGGAATACCTATCGGAACATGAACGATTTGTCGAAACAACTGAAAGCGATTTGGTTTGCCAACACACATACAAATGTTTATCAAGTCCTAGGCTCTTTTATAAATAAACAGTTTCGAAAATTGTACAAGTCGCTTCACGTACCTATACTTAAATGCTATCACATATAAAAAAAAAAAAAACCACATACACACATATACACACATACAAACACGTATACAAATAACCGCGCACGTCCGATTAATACGTACAGTTGAATATAAAAAATTGCAATCAGTCTGAATGTTTAAAGTGCTTTTTAGTGCAACGAACTAACGATGTAAGTTAAAATCAATGGGCATCAATAGATATATACTATTAAAGTACCCACATAGATGTCATAAATAATTAATACACTGTTATACTTGCAACATATTCATTATGTCCTCTGAACGCCAACGTGTTCTAAACGTGTAAAAAACGTAAGATCTCTTACGTTGTGAATATAATTATAAAATTTCTAATACGTAGCACAGTTTTCTTTACTATTAATTCTGAAACGTGTGTTTCGTCACTTTTAATTAATATTAATAGCAAACATAATATATATTATCTCAAAGATTCTTTTTATTTTATTTTTGCGAATCATTTATTTTTTAATATTCTAATTTAGCACATGCATTACATCATAATTTTAACAGGTTGCTCTTTTGTTAAACTTACATCGAAGGGTTTGTGTCGAATATTTTTACTCGAATGGGATTGGATCAGATACGAAGAGTCCAAATTTGATACACGTTTGATATCAATTCAATTTATTTCACAATTTTTTATATAATAATAGTGTATAATATAATATATGTTTGTCGTGTTAAACTATTTACATAGACCATCCTTCACGAATTTTGAAGATTAAGTACAATATATTAAGACAATACTATATAATAAACAATAAAGTATGTAATATTTAACAATATACATTGAGAAAAAAATTAAAATTAAAACAACAGTAAAATGTTAGCTTCTCTTTATGTATAAAAAGTTTGTGCTGCGAAAGCTTATTTCGTACGAACGGTTTAAAAACAGCATTTTAGACTACACCAAAGTATATAATATTTTATTTGTTAATTTGTACATAATATAATATTATAATACTATGGATACGATCTACATCGGTTTTGGGATGTTTTACGAAAAACGGACGTTGTACAAAAATGAAATACAACACAGTGTATTTATTATTTTAATAATATTATCAGACGTTTTACAATAAAAATAACGTTTGTAAATAATCTGAAAAAAAATATATTTATATATATTTAACCTTCTGTTTACTCGCATTGTGTACGCGTAATCATGTTCGTCGAGTTTGTATACGTATACAATGTACAACTATACCTATCTGTTTTTGTCTTTAAACGTACTTGTTTATATAAAAAAAAACCGTGTTAATCGCTTTCTAAACGACAAATTTTATTGCGAGTTATTTTTTCTAAAAACTTACCATTTTTTTTTTATAAAATGCTCATTCAACAATTATATATAATATATATACGTTCATGGGCACACTTTTCATTCTTGAAGTGTGTACAATACGAATATCCACTTGCTACAAGCATTTGTATCAGAGAAAAAAGTGTACGATTTCGTGTTGACAAAATGCAATGAATCCTATATTTCAGACTCGTATATGATATTACGTGCATACGATATATTCAAATGAGCAAGTGCCCACGATCGGTGGTGTATAAAAGCCTACGAATTATTGTGATATAAGAGTTGATGCAACACGCACTATGTTCTAATACATGCGGCGTACATTTGTCGACATTTCTTTATCTCGAACATATATATATATATATATTTATGTAAGTATACGTTGTTTACTTCAATGCGAATCGGATAAGAATATAGTAACTTCACGGTAAAATAAGATGTATACGACGTTAAGCTTGAACGTATTGTATTACGGACCGCAGTGTTGGTTTAGAAAAATGCGCGATGGCGCACACATGCATCACGTCATCAATCTTCATACAAATTCAGTACAATATTATTTAAAATTTAAGTATGTATAATAGCTAATAAGTATAACTACCGTTCAGATTCATAAAGCGAACCCGGAAATGCGTTATGGTTTTGTTTGTACGTTTTAGAGTATACGAATACATAGAATATATGACACGATTGTTCAAATACTATGTATTTTATTCGATGAACCAGAAAGTATTTTGTTTTGAAAGTTTTCTGAAAGTTCTTTCCGTTTAATACATAAAAGGGATTTGATTGCTTTTAAATTATTTGCTATGTATATTATTCGTACAAAAACGTAAAAAAAAACGCCTTCAAAAAACTACCGAGAAACAACAAATTTAGTGTAAACTTTACAATGTAAATAATGAATGGTGATTGAGTTTTTATCGAAATCAATGTCACGTATTTGGTTTTTTATGCTGAATAATCGACCGTAAATCTTATATTATGATCAAAAAATGTACGCTATATTCCTGATGTGTGATGTTTAATATTTTTGCATAACTTTTGAAATTGTTCTAACAGAAAATTAAAAATAAAATATTGTCTCCATTAAATTATACCTATTATATAAAAAAAAGTTAAAAAAAATATGACAACATTTAAATATACAATTAATTATTCATTGGAAATTGTTAAAAAGATAACTCTTATATTGCACGCAGTGCAATTGTGTGTTGCAGCAGTAAATTTAAAGGTTTTTTTTTATCATAAATGTATGTGTCAATAAATCTTTTAATTAAATTTTATTTAATTTTTTTGTTCGGAAAATCAGATTTTGGAGATTTTAAGTGTTCTTGGTTTTTCAATGTTTACTTACAACATTGTACATTATTTGTTTATTTTTTCGATGATTTAGAATACGTAGTCGACTACTATGACTTTTTTTTAATGTAAATTAATGTTCGTAAAATTAGCAACAGTTTACTTTAACCGAGCCGTCATTTATCGAGAACATAATCTAACTTAACCCTATTTAATTTCGCTTGCTAAACGTAACTTTAGTAAATGTTAAAAGATTTCGCTACTATTACCTCTATGAAGGTTATGTATAACCGTATCTATAATGAACTAAACGTTGTATAAAAACATGAAGCTAAAAAAGTTCGATAAGATATTTTACAGAAATCGAGTCACATTGTTCACTACGTTAAGTACCGGTGCCAAACGTAGGGAACACTTCGAACTATGTGTAGATCACTATACAGCTTATGTGTTGAATTAAATAATTTATGTAAATATTAATTTGTCAATGATTAATTGTATAATTTAATAATTGTTCAAACAAAACCGTCCATAAAAAATAGTTATATAATCAACTATATATAATTATCCGATTTTATTCAAATGTTAATGATACTGTCATGGACTATTTACATTCAACTTTATAACATGATAAAGTCATTAATTTAAATAATAAATATTTCATTAAATTACTCCAATCTACTCTTATCAAAGTGTAAGAACAACATGGAAATAGTTCTTCGTTCAGTTAAGTTTTGTTACATGGAAATAATTATTGAATATAAATAATAAACGTAATCTTATTTTTGAAGTATAAATATCCATCACAGTAAACACAATAAACAGTAGTTCAAACTTTCATTGCTCAAAAAAAAAAAAATTCTTTTATTTATTTTAGCTTACACTGATGGATCCATTTCCCCCTTTTCGGCTGGCTCTCATTAACTATCTTTAATTTATGTAATGATTGAGATTCACCTTGATTCACCTTGACCATTTCATTGCTTTCCCCTTACAAAATCCTCTCTTTTTACCTCCTCTCAATCCTGCGTCAATATATCCATCATCTTTGGTCCTCTTATTGTGACAAGTTTCCGACCAATTTTGCTGCAAAATATAAAAGTATCGTTCCTGAAATACTTAAAAAAACGTGGTTCAACGATCTAAATTTTTCTAGAACATCAATAATTCAGTTTAACCGCCTTCAATCGATCATTATTTACTCCTATCTCATCCCTACACTATTTCTTTAAATTATTTTCCTTTCTGTTCAAAGCATTCTGAAGAAATGACATGCGACCTTACCCATATTATTTTCACCTGTCCTTTATTCTCCAATCATCCACTCGTTTTTAATTTGGATGAAATTTGATTGTTTTAAAGAAAAATTAACTATCGTAATCTATATAAGTTCATATCTAACATAATTCTAATACCCCACCTCAAAAAAATATTCTTTTACAAGTTCTTAAATAAAAATGTTTAAATGTTGTAATTTTATCAACAACGTACGTGTTCGTCTTGTCGTTTTTCATATTGATTTTATTAAATGTACTCGTATTAGTACTAACAACTATGTAATGCTCTTCTGTTCTAGTGAACTACACAAGGTTCGAAGTATATCAAATGCTCCGATTAACATCCTAGTGTTCGGTCCCAGAAAAGAGGTAACGTGGGATAAGCCCAGGTGACTCACCCAACACATGTATGAATATTTTATTTATAAAACCCGTAATTTTAACTTCGAAGACATACGCATGTATGTTGATACGAGGCCAACAATAATAATATGTCATTTTAAGTATGATATATATTTTTATGGGTACATTGATTAAAGAAGTTAATAATGCAATACATATATCATTTTTATACCTAAAAAAAAAGGTAAAAAAAAAAAAAAAGATAACTTTGATAAAATAACAATTGTATTTAAAATGAATCGCATGAATCGTATCTTTGAGCCTACGTTGTAGCTTATGAATTATTTGTGTCGACCGCAAGAGTGCGCTGACTTGCATTTCAAAGAGTGCTACAAATACAATACTTTTGGGCCTTGTCTTAACAAATCGTGTTGGTAAATTTAATAAATAATGAAATAAACATAAATTAGATTTTTACTGTGGTATATTAATCCCGATTTCCTTATGTTTTTTTTTTTTTTTTTTTTGAATATCATATTTTCTTTAGTTATTTATTATTTGTACTTTTGTAGTCAATTGTAGCTGTTAACGTGTTAACGTAATAAATTTTTGCACGACAATTTAGAAAATTTAGTTTTATTTTTCTTATCACGAAATATTTATTTTTCACCAAATATTTTAGAATAAATACCGTTTAATTTGAACATCGACAATTAAAATACGAGCTCCTTACTCTTAGACTTAGAACATTCTGGGGAGAGGGTAGAGAGGGGGTTCTTAGGCATACCCGGCAGCCATCGTGCACACGCTTATGGTGTTGATCCGTTTATTATTGTTAGACGTACATTTTCAACGATGACAAACATCAATATAAGTTTCGGAAAATATGTTAAGCCCAACGATCTAATGAAATGAACGAAGTCACTATAGTAAATATAATTTTAATGTCTATAGTTACAACTGGTTTGATCACATTATTGTTTTTAATTGTTCGTTTGATAATTGTTATGGATTCGGAAGAAAATGAATAGATTTTTTAACGAGGAATAATAAAAGTTTACCAAAAATATGTCAGCTCGTCAAACCGTATAATTATAAGATGTATTTTACGAGTTATTTAAGTGATTATATTCGCTTTGAAATTATCGATGTGGGTAGTTAAATATGTACCTATATGTTTAAATAATTTGCGCTGTTAAACAAAGTTTATACGCTTAGTTACAAATTGATCAAGATATGTCCCTTATCGCGTAAATGCATTTATAACAACATAGACTTTTGTAGTGTCTTCCAACATTATTAAATTCAAGTTTTCTAAAGGATTCGAAAATGATGTTACTACGTGTGTATCATCATTATGTGCTCAATATTTCATGAACAATAAAATGTACAAACAATTTAATAACGCGTATAAATTTACCGATACGTTATATTATGTATTTGAATTGTAATATAAAATATATAAAGTATAGCATTTTAAAAGTCGGAAAATGGGACTTTGCTTGCTCGTGGAATGTCAAAAGCTATATTTTTTTATCTTTTTTTTCTCGCATGAAAAGTCCAAAAACCCTACAAGATGAACAACATATATATAAATGAAAACAATTCATACACATTAAATATAACTAGAAAGCTTAAATAAACTAGTAATTTGTTATTCTTTTTTTTTTACTTGGAAGTATACAATTATATCACATCGAAATATCAGAATAATTAAATTACGGTTATAGTCGATTCACACATAATTTTTTAATTATGGTAATTTAACATTTTGAAAAACAATATCTATCTGGATGATAATTATAATAAACTATATCGATATGAATATTATATAATATATTACGCATACTAATATAACATTTATTGAAGTAAGTTTTCGTTTCGAAAGATTAAAACAATATAAGTACATTATAGCAGGTTTAAATTGGAATAATATGTATTAAAAGTGTTTAAAAAATATTTATTTTTAATGAAAACTAGACATTTTATACTTAAACACTGATTTTTGAAGTATAATTATTATCATCATCTCATGAATACTATACCTTCGGTGTAGCATTATCTAAAATTATTCTCTAGTAGCATTTTGAAATAAAATTAAGCATTATTATTATTTTTATTGTTATCATTATTACAATTATAATAACAATAATAAAAATAATTATTATTATTTTTATTATTATTATTATGATTATTATTATTATATTTTTATTAATTATTAACATATTCAAAATCCTAATGTTTTTTGAGTTTTTGTAACATACTTAACTTACGTTTGGCTATAATTATAATAATATTAGTAATAATATTGTATTAAAATTTTTACAACAAAACAAAAACAAAAATTTAGCTATAATAATATGATATAAGGATTTTGAGCCGTTCATGATGGTATGTGATGCGAAGACGTGAAACACGTGACCACACCGAACACGGTTATTACGATCTGGGACCGACTGTAACTGCTGGGACCCCAATTGCCTGAAAAACAAAAATATAATGATAATTACAATTTTGATGACGTATTCATTAAATAAGTAGTTGGTTTTAAGGGCCCGAGTCGTATAATGGGCTTAGCGAAACCAACGCGCAATCGTTCATTGAGGTTATGAGTGCGATAACGTGTAGATTAGGTACATATAGCAGCAACATTAAGTTGGAAATTAACGATAAAATATAAATAATACATATAATAAGTTGTACATTAAAAAAATAATGTATTAATAAAAACTAAGCGGTGGAATAAAATAAAACATGTGTATATGTGTGACGCGATCTGGGGGAGGGTTGTTGCAGCTTTTTGATGCTGTTGTGGTGTGGGTAGGTATTTCAAAAACGGATTGGTACAATTTCAACAACGGAACGCACAATATAAAGTATTTAAAACAAAACTAAAACTAAAACTAAAACGATTAAAACTTTCAAACTGCAGTTTTAGTGTTTTATAAATCTCTACAGGTGAGATTTTTATATTAATAAACAAATTCAAAGCGATTATAATATAATAATATTATGATTCAAAACAACAAACCAAGTCAAAATGTATAAAAGATAATATCGTGTTCAAAATCTCACAGCAGCGTACAACCAGTAGTGGCAATGGTTTATTAATGTTATTCACAAAGGAATTTAAAAATGTATTGCGTACAAACTGTGAGAATGTGACCGAATAAAGTTTTTCTGAACTTTAGAACTTAAAATGAAAAATAAAAATATTATTTTAATGCAATATAAAATATCTAGGTATGATAAAAAGAAATAGATTTTTTTTTTTAAAGAAATAATGCATACTACTTTTGG
Organism: Sipha maydis; assembly: GCA_034509805.1. NCBI lineage: Eukaryota > Metazoa > Arthropoda > Insecta > Hemiptera > Aphididae > Sipha > Sipha maydis. The sequence continues at coordinate 62,406 of JASXSY010001598.1, read as the reverse complement.
TTTGTATTTAACGTATGATTTTTATTTCTTATTTCTTATTTAGATTTTGAGGTATAAGCGTAGTTCTACATAACCATAATGTGAACGTTGATATTGTTAGTACGAGAAAAGGATTGTTACATTCGATCGATTGATCAAATTTAACTTTTAAAAATGTACATATTTATAAATGACAACGCTCGGAAAGTATTACATTAACACTAATTTAAGTAAAAAATAAAAAATATTCTTTTAACATGCATATTTTATGTATTTTACAAAATCAAAATGCGAATAAATAGCAAGCAGGTAAACAACGTGTGGGTCTACGAATTATAATTTATCATTGTACGCGTCGTTATAAGTTTATACTGATCACGCTACAAGTGTTTTTTTTTCCACGTAACATTTATTATTAAAGTTTCGTTAACTTTTCCATTCAAGTGTGTCTATAATAAAATTTGAAATAAAATCGTATTTTGAACTAATGATATGATTAGTTATGTAAACAGTAACAGTAACAGTAACAAGTAAGAGTTAAAGTAGTAAACAGTAACAGTAAGTCACGCAACCGATTCCACGATTTCGATTCAATTTTTCCGTCGTTTTTGTGATTTCCTGTCGTGAAAATCGAATTTGAAAAGTAACAAAAATTATTTTACCGATGATACACCAATAATATGATTTTGACGAAGCGTAACGTGATTTATTTTCGTAACAATATTGAAAGTGTCTAATTACAATAGTTGTTCAATTTTCACGTGATTTATTCCATCGGTACGGTTCCATGTTCGGGTGGTTTTGGATTACATTACAGTACTTTGTTTTCGAATACTATAAATACGCCGACGACGACGACGACGACGAGCCACGTGAACAAACTGCACATGTTTTCAGATGGGTATAATCAATCATCGGCGACGGTAATAGGCTGATTGTTCAGTTTTACAGCGGAATTCAAGCAGCACTGCAGTAGCATTATAGTGTTTACTGTTTGTCACATTCGATGGAAAACAAACGAACCAAAAAACGATAACGAATGTTGTTAACTTAATGCGCGCGTACGTATGACCATACTGTGTAACAATAATCATAACGCGTGTGGGTAAGAAAAAAAAAATTTAATTTGTGAGCAAAGAAAAAACAAACATACAATTTAGCATATTAATTAATAAAAATGTGTGCAATTATTTTGTAAAAAATAAATAGTCAAATAAACAAACAAGGAAAAAAAAAGTGCTTTATAAAAAGACGTTTGCCGTTGCCCACCTGAGACCTCGAGTTTCCCAGGAACGGTGGGCCTGACGGGACGTGGCTGATGCTGCCGGTTATCTCGGACAGTCTGGCCCGTCATGTTTCGCACCACTGGCCCATTCGGTGGTTTCCAAACTGAAAACCAACCACAACACAAAATGACCGGTTAACAATGAGCGCCGAAAACAGACTGATGTTCTTTACACGAATTATGTCTCTCTCTTTCTCTCTCTCTCTTTCTCTCACTCTCTCTCTCTTTCTTTCTTTCTATATTTCCGTTGTTCCCGGTACACAACGTTTTTTCCGTGTCCCTGACCTGACTCGAGGTTTCGCCATTAAGTTTATACGTAGACAATGATATAGCTGTCCCTCTTTCAAACTCGGTCTGGAGGGTAGATCAATAATAATGTGCACGTGTGGACAGATAGTCAGAGTTAGTTTTTAAAATTAATGGGGTTGCATTGCTCGTTACACTGAAAAATAGTACTACGATTAAATGTTTATTAAGACTTAATTAATGTAATAAAATCTCGTCGGTCTTATTGGCGAACAGTATAGTAATGATCGTTTAGAGTAAAAAATCGCAACTTATTTCCCTACCTGTGCTGGTCAATAGACCTATTAGGCATTAGAATACTCAAAATAGAAAATTAATCTTAACGAACGAAACGGTTTTCGTAAATATATGATTTCGCCAAAACAAGATCTCCGCAAGAAAAAATAATTCCTCTAATTAAACATAAACCATACAATAACTATATTTCATACCATATTGTGCAATTAATATATTTGTTTAAAAATACATATTAATGTTCGAATACGATTCAGATTAAACGATGTTTATACACATTAACGATACTTCTATAATTTCGTAACAGTATGAGTAATCTATAAATTATGTTATGTAATTTCCCAACACGGTAGCCTACAAATTTATTTAAAGTCTATTATTGATATTCGAATTAAAAAAAAAAGGAATGATTATGTTCGGAAATCACACTGGAGTTGGATCATGAACAATAATCAGACCGCAATAAAAATTGCAATTGTAACCATTCACAGTAAATTTTTATAAAAACTAAAAGACACTTTCGTTGGGCGTTAAAAGTGTAATAAAATTACGCTAACAACGTCGTTCATTATCTTCATTAACAACATTGTTCTTTGCAAGAATTATACATTTTACCTACTTTTAGAGAATGCAATTAAATCTCGGTCGAGTTCACTTTTTGGCGGTTTGTAAATCATTTACGTTAACAAGAAAACGGCACAGTCCGTACTACATCCTCTTGTATAATAAAACCGTGCACAACGAGTAACGCTATGGATCCTTATACTTAATATAAATTATTACACGGCTTCAAAAAGTAACATTTAAATTTTTAAAAGTTCAAAAAGTTTATGATATCCCAACAATATATTTTTTACCACGACTTGTTTTGAAACTCAAAGTATAATACTCGAACATTATCTATAATTTCGACGGTAGTGCAATGCATTATGTCTAAAGATTATAGTAATTTGACCGTTCGCCCAATTTTTGAGATTTGTCTAAGAAGGATTTGAGCCGATCAATGGGTTGTTTAAGGTAACTCCCTACCTGACATGTCAGAAAACTCGATAAGTCATTAGACTCGATTAAATCGAAATAACACATAATGTTCAAACGTTACACTTGTGTATGGTCATTAAATTACGTAAAATACTACAATAATAACTAACGTCAAATTTACGGGTGTGTTTTCATAGACAACAAACCTTTTTTACTTTACGTTTTGTTTACAGTTTTAAAACAATTATAAAGTCTTATTTGGAATATATGAGTACGTATAATATCGTCTACTGGATGCATTATAAAATTATTACTTTGTAAAAATATTTTTTATTTCCATAAACTTTGTTTCAAATATGTCGTATACAGCTAATAAAAATTAAATACATAGCGAAAATAACGGTTTTAAATTATCTGTTAAAGCATTCTAAATATTTTTTTCTAAACAAATATTTAGAATGCTTTAACAGATAATTTAAAACCTTTATTTTCGCTATGTATTTAATTCTTATTAGCTGTATACGACATCTTTGAAACAAAGTTTATGGAAATAAAATATATTATATTCATCTTACAATATTAAACTTTGCGAATCTCATGTGTTTGTTATAAGAGGAAGACAAGAGGAAAGCTGTATCAACGGTGATGCACTGGGGTGATTATGTATTTAAAGGGAGTGGACAATAAGATAACAATAGAAAAAGCAAGAAATCATGACTAGTAAACTTGGAAGGAACGTGTACAAGGTCTACGAAGCACTAAAAGTAATGTTGTTTATTTTTAAAACACGATATAATTTTTTTATATTTTCAAATATGTAAATTAGTTATCCGATTAAACATATTTTTAAGTTCAAAAATCAAATAGTGTAATCAAGTTTTGTCAATAGCAGCTTGTTAGAAAAAAAAAAAAAATGAGAAAATATTATAATGAATGTAGTTGAATAAGTTCTTGAAAAAGAATCATAGTTTACAAATTTACATAAAATTCAACGGTTATACGGTAAAAAATTGTATTATAAGTATTATATTATCCTATTATAATATTGCATATAAACTTTTTTTCCATCAAGAATTTTCTATAAATGAAATGTTAAACGAAGACAGTTTTGATTCTTTTCTGGTGTATCAACTGTAGTATAACATAAAAGGTTCAGGATTTATGAAAACAAGAACTTTATACAAAAGTGCGAATGGAAAAAAAAAAGCGAATATCATTAAAATATTTATTTCTTAGAAATTAAGGTAAGAAAATAAAACTACAAACTGTAACTTAACCGTATATTTCAGAAATTATTTACTTTTGTTTTAGATGTTTTATTTAAATATATAATAAAAGTTAATTAAATTATTAAATTTAAAAAATTAAAATCTGAAATAACATAACTGGGGATTTCTAAATGACTGCAATATGTATCACGCATGTGTTAAACAAATATATCATCTTTGCGTAAAAATTAAGTAGGCATATGAATAATAAATTATGGAATACATTTTCACATATTTTACATATTTTGTAAATTAATTCTTAAAGTCTCATATGCTTAACGAATTGCATAGGATTTTGAGTTATGTTTATGTTATGTATAAGTTATGCTTACGAAAAATAGATCGCAATAAACAACTATTATTAACGTAAAACTAATATAGGTATTCATATTATATAGTCTAGTTGCTCAAAAGTTCTTCTAAAATAAATCTATTACTATTAATAACAATTAAAAATATAATTGGCTTCTCTTTTAGTACTTTTATTTTAATTATTTTTTTTTTACTATTACACGGTTTTTATTTTTTATTAATGCTACATTTAATATATTTTTTTTTCAGGCGTATATTTACTATATTGATATCTAAACCCAAAGAAAAATAAAACAAAATAAATAATGAAATAATAAATAAAAATACATACCTATAAATTATATTAAAAAGGAATAATAGATATTTAAGGTAACTAAGTTAGAAAAAAAACGCAATTACGTTTAAACGGATTTGAATTTAGTTTGTTGGAAATACTTTCATCATGTATTACATAATTTATAGAAGAATTGTTTTAATAACTTACGAATACTATGCGTGTGGAATGTATGGATGCTAAACTATTGATAACCATAAAAGTAAATAATTATTAACGCTAAACCATCCATCTAGAACTTTGAATTATGTTCGATAAAAAAAATTTCTTTTGATAACGTTGAATACCGATGGGTTGATAAAAATGTTATTTTTGATAAATTTTAGTGAAATATTTTTTGTCGCTGATGTCGAGTTCAATACCTCGATGATGTATTTTTTTTCTTTTATAACAAATTATTATCAATTGTTTCGAAACATAATTTGGCAATGCAAAAATGGCTGCCATATAATTTTTCTAAATAAACTTTTTATTATTATTAATTGTATTTATAATTCACAACTGATATTTTCAATATCTATTCCACGGTATAAGGTACAGTTATATGGGATTTCAAATCAAATTAAAAGAATAATATGAATGAATCTTAAACGTCATAATTTTCCGATACAGTACTGATTTTCAAGTGTAACGAACACATATATACATACCGTATACTAACCGTAATCATTAAACGATTAAATGCTTGGGCTGTTTTAGCGTATTTGATAAATTTGTGTGTACTGTTTGAGTGGAAAAAAAATTCCTTACAGCCGTAATTGGTATAGGCAATTTACATAAAATTTACATTCATCATTTGAATTAATATGATACATATCAATGTCGACCGTAAAGGCGTTGAGAGAGAAGCTGGTAGACTGTATAAATATATGTTTAACTTAGAACTTGTATGGGATCGTCTGGGGAGTAGGAAGAGGAGAGGAATTACAACTATTGTGAAAGAGTTAAATTTTTATGATGTTTGAATGTCGGTGGTGGTGATGGTGGGTAACTTCTCAGTTTCTTTTACCTACGCCTACGGTCGATAGATACGTTTATAATTGGTTTAAAGGTTGTGTGCATAGAACAGAAACATGTGGTAACATAGACTTACCGTCTTTATTCGGTCGATTGAGTTCCGATGCACTTTTCGGGGCTAAAGAAGGTTTTGTTATCTCTGAAAAAACATACAAAATGAATAAAACATTATGACATCACAGGAATGAATTTTAACGTTTCCCCGAGAATAAAGTCCCTGGATCATGTAATTTATTGCACAATCGATCCGAGTGGTCACTAGACAAGTAAATTGAAAGAATTGTGGTTAAAAAAGAAAATAAAAACATAAGTTTGGTGATACCCATAATTTATTTAGAATCTCCGAAAAGTAAAACTTTATCTTGTACAAAGAATTGAACGCCTAATCAGATAAAAAAAAAAAAAGAAAAAAACAGTGTTCGTCACTTAGGGACAAGACCACTGTTAACGTAGAGTTGTATTTAACTTCGGATAAGGGTATGCATATGAATACTTTCTTTCCGTGTTTACTAGTCTAGACTAACTATCTGTACACAATTGAAAATAATTATAATCACATTATTATTATAATTCAATTTTTTTATTAATCAATCGCAGCCTCTTTTTCTCATATATATATATATACATAACTCCATATATGTATTTATATTTCTTTGTACTCTTCGAACCAATAAATAAGAGTAAATATATCTATACGTAAGTATACGAGAACGAAAAAAATTGTTGTTCCTTACTGCTCTTCGTGTGGGCGATTTAAACATCGGAAATGGGATTTTAACGAACCGTAAATAATTGGCGTCATCGGCTTTGAAGTGTTCCCCGGGACCGGAAGAGCATCGAGTTAAAAGAACTATCGGACGAGGGGAAGAGGAATAGAAATCAAATCGAATATCTATAAAATACGTCCGATTAGCTCGGAGCCGGAAATGCGTGCAGCCCAATGTTGTTGTTGCGATCGCGGTGCGAACGATATTCGATATTTCGACGCGAGGTTCGAGTTTTTCTAGTCCGTACAGACCCGTCTCGTCACTCGGAAGGCATGTTTCATTCGGAGTATCAAATGGGCCAAATACATTAACACTTTATTACGTGGGCCGCACGTAAAAATGTAATGAAAAAAAAAAATTGTATTTGCATATAAAACCGTCAATTGAACTTACTCGATTACGGCTTATCGGAACCTTAGACTTAATGACGTGTAACAAATATAACGTTCTTTAAGAATCTAAGATAGTAATTTGCGACACGACGTTAATGTTAAATTTTTTTTTTTTTTTACTATTAATTTTATTATTTTGTCCGTTAATATCGGTAGCAGCGGGTATCTTGTTCGACCGAGGGGGGGGGGGGGGTTAGGTTAGAGAGCTAGCGATAGAAAACATTATAATGATATATATATAATGATATAATGATATATCCGGTGACGGTGGTCGCGCGGAACAGTTGTGCACGTACCATAAAGTCGTATGGAGCCCTCGGTCTCGCCCAGCGAGTTCTTCGATATGCACTTGTAGTTGCCGATATCCGATTGGCCCATGTCCCTGATGGTGAGCCGCATGTGGATGCGGTAACTGTTCTCCGTGTCCGATGTCACGTACTTCTTGTTGGGGAACAGCATCGTTTTCGCGTCGCCAAACGACCAGTAGTTTATCGACTTCGGGTGCGCCTCGGTCTGGCAGTCGATCGTCACGTCCGTGCCGGATGGGGCACCGACCAACTGATTCGGTACCCAGATCATCGGCGAAACTGCACAAGAATAACGTGGTTAAGACGTGTTAAGACGCGGGTCCGTGAAGGCGCGAACAGGTCGAAATTGTCGAAATTTGTATACATCGTTGGATAGTGACGTGGTAGAGTAATGGACTCGAAGGAGAGGAACAAGCGTTCAAAACCTGAAAATAGTTGGTCGCTACGCTAGCGCAATATAAATCACGTAATATATGTGTGTGCTTATTAATAAGCCTGAAAATTGGCCGTCAATATCAATTTATCTATTCATAAATAATCTCGTAACTGTCGCTAGAAAAGGGTTATTCAAAAAATAAAGTTAACAATATAAGTATGTATGGTGCCACGCAATGTTTTGCACCGAGACTTAAGGTTTGTGGGGCCGTATCGGATTCACCTACCAAATTATAAGGTGTAATTACCCCTGCCCCTTCCCAACTACATTGGATTTGCGTCTCTGGTGGTGTGTGCCATAACTGGAGATTGGCGAGACGGACGTTTGTCAAGGAAGCAGCAAAGTAAGAGGGCGCGCGTTTGAGTTAATTAAATTTTTTTTGGTATGAAATAAGTGCCGAAATAAAATTTAAAATTCTCTAATGGCGAGAGTGATGGCATTGTTTACGGTGAACGTAACACGTTTTTGTAAACGCAAGGCGAACGTATAAATATTATACCGGTATAAAGTTCGTGTTTAGTGTGAGAGGGCAACAAGGAACTTTTTGAAGAGGTGGTAGCTTTTTAAATACAGCTTGACTTTCAATTTGTTATCGAAAAAATATTTATTTTTTTATCCTAAATATAATTATTTGTGATTTTCAAAAACTGTGTACCCCACGTACCGTTTCGAATCCAAACGAAATCGTGAGCATACAACGGGTATCGTAATAATTTACAGTTATAAGGTTTTCTGGGATGTAGTGAAAAATACTTTTTAGCGTATGAACATTATAACGTACTTAAATATTTTAAATTAGTTTTAGTAAATCAAAATAAAAATATTATGATAAATAATTTATGCAAGTCATAAGTGGCATCATAGTTCAATATAAAAGGAGATAGTAAATCATTTTTATTTCTACACAAGAACAAAAAGTTAAATTTCAAAAACCGAAATAAACAAAAGAACAAAAGAAGTGTTAACTAACTCGTTTCTTTTTTCATTAAATTATTGCTTTGTTTAAATTAAGTTTTATATAATAAAATTACAATTTTTGCCGTTTTAATATAATGTGTAACGTGTCGTCGAGTTTTGTAAATTATTTTAATGCGATATAATATGTAAATTATTTTGGTAATAAATCTGTTAATTGGTATACTGTACAGAGAGCACATGGATTGTATTCCATTCGATGTATATTTTTAATGTGTTAGTATTCACTAAAACTGCTCTTATTAAATAAATAAATAAAAAACAAAAATAACATGTAAATTTATAAAAATACAACAACAGTTTTGTATATTATTTGTGTACTTTTTTCTCTATCGTTTAGAGAAAATATTTCAAGCACGTCCATAATTAGTCAGTTTATTAGAAAAGTTATAAATTATATGGATAACGGTTACGAGTAAAATAACGATTAAAATTGGTTAGGATGGATTTTAGTATTCCGTCTTGGTATGGGAAAAAAAGATAAGTTTTATTACTAACAGCAATTATTACAGTAATACAGTAATGAAAATAACTATAAAGAAGTGTACTACGATATAATGTCATATACTTTTGAAATTTTCATAAAACATTTTTTATTTGATATTTTCATGATAAACCCCGTACTGCAATTACTATACGTTTTATGATTTTAAAATTTCTTTTAATCAATGGTAAAAAAAAACTAAAAATCGTAGACTAAAGCCACGACTACCTAAAGACATCTTACTTGAAACAGCTGAAGCTCAAAAAGAGGACTATCATAATTAAGCTAAAACTGTATCCATAATCTCATTTTAAACTAAATTAATTAAGTTATAATTGTAAAAATACCTGGTGTACTGACACAATTATACTAATAAATAAAAAAATAAAAAATTTCTTACCTGGAAAAAACAAATAAATTATTTTATCAAACCCAAAATTCAAAACATCTTAGTTGATAGGCCTTATCAAAGTTACCATTTTGCATGAAGTATTGTTATGATAGTATTATTGGTAATGTAATATTTGAATTTCAAACATTCACGTGGTATGGTAGTATTTAAAATCGCTTGTTTAAAGAATTAGAAGAGAAAAATACGTTTTTATAATTTAAAATAATTTTCACGCATCATATACAATATTCGAAATTCTTGATATGGTATAACCAATGTAAAGGGTTGTGTTTATTTCCTAATAAGAAATCGAAATTCAATATGGTTCGACTTCACGAAAAATTAAACGATATTTTAAATTAATCACCGTTTTTCTAACGGTATAATTTTACGGTTATAATTTTTTGTTCATTATTTGCAAGAATCGTCCAAGTTTCTCTTGAACGATTCTAGCAAATAATGAACAAAAAATTATGTTTCAGAGTTTAAGATGTTGTGGACGTTTTGTAGATTATAAATGTTGTCGTTTATTTGAGTTAATTTATATTTTCACAACAGTGCTTGCAGGTTGTAGGTAAAACCGGAAACCACAAATGCATGCATAACGTAACAATACAAAAAATTAGCTTTATAGCAACTCTTCAAGATTCTTTTAGATTAATAAATGTGTAATTTGTTTTTGCGTATACATTTTTCATTAATGATTATGTTCGAGTAACGTAAAAATCACAAACGTGCCATAATCTCTCCGAACAAACGTACTCACGTAGAAGAGAACGAACGAAAAATACCATGCATAACATCATAAATGGGTTTTTCTTGCTAAAAATCCACGGCCAAAATCTTCGGCGACGACAGCGGAGATCCCGAAAATTATCTGCGCGTTGAATACGATGGTCGTCTTAAATTTCATGTCACCCGCCACAGAGACAGAGAGAAAGATAGACTCGTGTTGAATTTTAACTACTTAAATACTCTCGGCGTACTCATGCACTCCTCGCCGTTCATTCCCTCGTTGTATTTGTAAACTTTATACTTCAGCAATGTCTTCAGTGCTCCCGAGGGTGTAATCCGGCTCTAATCCTGCCGTTTATTAGTTTCGAGTTTGCAATGTGAAAGTTTTCTGAAAACAACTGAGACGGGTTGAAAGGGTGACGAAAAAAAACCTTTAAACTTAAAAAAAGACCACGAACTCGAGACGGTATTTGTTTTTTAATACAGAAACTTCAAAATATCAAACTATACGAATTCCGCAACTTGATATTATTATATTATAACTACTACTACTACTTCTGCTAGGTACGTGGAGTTATAAAGCGATCGCGTACGCCATAATATATGTTATCCCATTAAAACTCCAAGAGATCAAAATCGTTTATAATATTGCACACTCCATATTAATATTCTTTTGTACCGGCCGTACTGCTATAACGGTCTGAAAAGAATACTACGCTCTGGTGCTAGGGACACTCGTGGATTAATCACACGTTTTCCCGTATTTAAAAATCTGGAATTATTGGATATCCATATTTCTTAAACGTTAAACATACGATAATCAGACCAGTGCTTGTATCGTTTAGACTTTTTCGATATTATAAAGTATTCATAAACTGAATTTCAATATTATTTTTTTTACAGTTTAAACTTAAAATTTGGTACATATGTTTTATATTTAAATCAATACTAAGAGAACCAAATTAATCTTAAACATATTAGTTAAAAAAAAAAAAAATTACTTAAATACTATTAGTTCCACAAAGCGTACGGTCATATGTGAACTATCAAACTATATACCGAGTGCAGGTTACATGTTTTATATTGAAAACAAAAAAATGTTAAAAAAAATTAGACGTCTAGTTTTATTTTGTTTAAATTATTAATTAAAATTGTTTGACTATTGAAGAGTATTTAATATCTGGACAGTTTATTCTACAGAATATATTTTATAATATCCAAGGGCCAAATAAATTATCTTACGTAAGTTAAGTAATAAATTTAGGTGATGAAATCTTAAATCTACGATAGCTAAAAAATGTATTTTAAATTTTATAATAGTATAGCATTTTTACCATTTAAGTTTAATGTTATTACATAGTACGTTCAGTTTTACTCGAATTCAAGCGGTGTTTAAAAATTATCTCAAGAAAATAGGAATGTTTTAATCCTAAATTATTCAGCGTATGTGTTTATTAAGTGAAGAAGTAGAAAAATAAGTATGGTAATATGTGTTTAGACTTGAAGTCATAATACGATTGCAAGAACGTTTATTTTAATGTGGCGTTGCTTGTAAGTTTACGCGAGACACTTGGTGCATATTTCGTGTAACACAACAATATAGTTTTATTTAGAGCACTCGGCGAAGAAACAGTAAATGGGAGAAAATTGCGTATGGAACACATGTTACGTGTTCGTTGAAAGGACGGACCCGGGTGAAAACCATAAAGAAAGCGTGTTCCAGAAAACGGAAGTGGACATATACTGAGTGCAATATGGGATGAACTTTTCATAGAGGGTTAGGTCGGAGATAATGTAATTGAACTTTATAGTTTCTACTCAACCCTTTTCTAGTTTTAACCACCAGCAATTAGCTTCATCTGGAAAACACTTCCGGACGTCCCCTCTTCATATTCGCATGTCGTCACTCATAATCTATGCACCTTTTCAACGGTCTTGGACATTCATCGTGTTCTAGGATAAAACACGTTCCTAATCCTTTTATAAGTGAATAATTAATCACATTCAACACATTTCGACGGCTATAATGTAGAATCGATGGTGGACGAGGTGAAGGGTGTAATAAAAGGGACTAGAGATTAAAACCAAAGGGGTTAAATAGATTCGTTTACATCGCGGTATTTAAGGATAATGTTTTATATCTAACTATAATACTCGTCCAAATCTCTCGTTATTGCGAAACCTGTTTTCATAAACATTTTCACTTGTATAATTATGTTTTTTTTTTTTTTTTTAATATTCGATTCGTGCTAGAATATCGAATATAATACAATAATTGTTAAGGGTAAATAAAGTATTACAGATACGTATTTCAAAATTCTACCCACTCCTATTTCTGTCCTTAAATTATGATTTTATTTAAATTCTAACATTTGGAAAATGCGCATTTACTATAAAAGATTATATTCCTCCAATTTTTCGGGAACATAAAACTACTGCAGAAGTCCTGATACTTTTTTGGGTATTATCGAACAATTCACTAAATATATAAATATTAGGTATGATTTTTCTATTAAAATACGGATTCATTCTCAATTCGCTCAAGTCATAAGCTAAATACGGAACGAAGTAATAACTATTCTAATCAATGTAAGATTATTATAAATCATAATTTGTTTACAGAATGAGTTTTACATTTTTATTGATTTTTTTGTTTCATATTCCATTTTTAATTATGTTATTATTCTTGTTCCATTTTTATTTTTATTTTTAGTTTTTAAGTTATTATTATTAATATATTTTTAATTTTATGAATATTTGTCAATAAATCGTCACGGCTCGACAATAATGTAAAATATATAGATAGTGTACATAAGATAACATATAACTAATTGCTAATACAGTAGATAACAATAATTTAAAAGATTAAATAAAGTATGAATTAATTATTAATTGGATGAGAAATTATGATTATACGTAGAGATATTACTGGTGTATTTATGGAAGTTTAATTTTATTTAGGACGGTGTTAATAAGAGATATATGTGGGAAAACATTATTGTTATTTTCAGCACCAGAATGGGCATGTGCATAAGAAGATAGCTTAGAATTAGGATTTGAATTTCTGTATGAAGTTTTGGGTTTTTGTAAAATGCGATGGATACTGGATTGATGTTTGCGGAGAGATTTAAATAACAAACATCCTTTGAAGTTCGCCTGATTTCTAAATTATAATATGCTATACATAAAAGAAATTGATAATCCATAAAATTGTACTGAATAAGTGATAACGATTTTTTCAAATAAAGAAAAAATAATCGTATTTAATGTTTTATTTTAGTTTTTATTTATCCAATGATATTGATGCATCCTAATTTGTTGCATCTCCTTAAACAAATAATATTTAATTTTACTATTTTAATTGACTAATTTTACATTTACTGTAAATTCGTTTTATTTGAATACCGACAGTACACATTCGCCGAGACTTCGCGAAAGCAATCGAGCGCGAGAGTGAACTAGACGCGCTCGTGTCACTTCGCCTCGCCTTGCCTTGCCATGATGACGCTCGGTTGGAAGGCGATTTTTTGTGCCCGAGTCAAAGGACACGAGGCCATTCGAGTCGCGAGCACAAGAGCACCTAGTTCATACCCGTGCGTTCTCGTATATTCATCGCTTTTATTTATTGTTGAGCTTTTCGTCATGTGTGACTGGTCCAATGAATTTACGTTGAAGTTTTTGGAGTTATACAAAAATAAACCCGTTGTATGGGACCCGATGCATTTGTATCACAAAGACAGGAAACAAATCAACGATGCATGGGTTCGATTAAGCGGACAACTGGAATGTCCAGTAATCGAATTAAAGAAAATAAAGACTCGCTCATGGCTACATTTAGGAGCCATTTGCGTAAAAAAAAGGATCGATAAAATCAGAAACCGCTGCAAATGATATTTACAAGCCAATATGGGTTGCTTACGAGTATATGGAGTCTTTTCTATCGCCAGTTAAACCTCTACAGCGTCCATTTTCGTTCAAATGCAAAAACTGGAATTCTGAACACAAAAATGCGAGTGACTGTAATCACAAAAGCCGAACCACCTAGGCCGATGCCGAGAGGAGAGAATGTACTGTGTGCACTCGCGCTCCCTCGCCTTACCTAATTCTTGTTGAGAGCCTCGCCGAGATTGTCTCGTCAAATGTGTACTGCCGGCACAACAGTCGTACACCACTGCGTCTCATCAATTATTGATCATCACTCAACGGGTATGTTTCATGTTTTTATTTATAGTTATCTCAAATCTACAGTTATCTTCGTTCATTACATTAAATTACATAACTTATGAATATCAACCAAATTTGCGACTCGCGACTTTTAATGCGAAGTAGAAGAAGAAGAAGAAGAAGACTTTTAATGCTTAAAAAACCCACAGTTATTTATATTTGTAAGACGATTTATTTACCGATCATTATTTTAATTTAATTCTTATGGAATATACTTATATTATACTGTGGAAGACGAAATCATGTACACGGTTTACTTTGTAAAAATATCTGAGAAATAAATCGTTGTGCGTGTTTTTTTTTTTTTATTCATTTAATATAGCGTTGCTATATTGGTGAAAAAAAACAAATCCTATTTAAAATTAATTTAACACAATATAAATAATTTATTAAAACTTAGGTAGATAGAAATATAAAAACAATTTTTAAGACAATAAGAAATTTAGCAATGACAAAAAACAAAACTAAAAATAATCACAGTATATAATATATTTAAAGGCGTACGTAAATCTTAAACTGTGAGTCTTAGATAGTTGTGCGATGAAACTTTTTTAGACGAGCAACAACGAAAATCGATAACATGTTTTTCGTACAGAAGTATTCTGCAGTGTACTAAAAACATACGAAGTGAACAAATGTTTTTTAACATCAGGATCTCGGTGAGAAAATACGTAATTGTTCGCATCTGGTGGTTCAGGTGCACTATTGATGGCATTACTGTTAATGACGTTCTCCAAATGACGTTTTACTTAATGAATACCTCAGAAACAATACATTTAACGTCGAAAGAATGGAGAATAATAAAAAAATAAAAAATGCGTATTGACTTTACGCAATTAGTCTACTTTACACGTAAAACCACGAAATTAATTCGAGTAAAACGTTATTGAATAAATGAACGATTGATACCGAACTGCTCCCTCTAATTCCAACAATTTTTCCTGAATAAAATGTATAATATTTTCAGTTCACTCTCGATTATTCGTCTTTTATTTTTATACGTGAGGCGATTAAACAAACATTTTTACCGTAAACGCGATTTATTTTATTTTTTCATTTTTATTTAAAAAAAAAAAAAAAAACATCAACATTTACAAAATACAATTTTATGCATATCTTTTAAGCGTGGTTTAACGAAAAAAATAAAATAAAAACAATGTATTATAGTTTAGAAATTAGAGAAATAAAAATAAAAATCGAACAAGAATTGATCGATAACATTATTAAAACCGGAATATGAACAAAGGAAAAATGAACAATTTAAGCTAATTCCTTAAACAAACAATAATATAAATTTGGTTGGAATAGTTATTACTTCGTTCCGTGCTTGGCATGTAACTCGGGCGAATTTAAAGTGAATGCGTACTTTAACAGT
The DNA here is from genome assembly GCA_034509805.1 of Sipha maydis. Lineage (NCBI taxonomy): Eukaryota > Metazoa > Arthropoda > Insecta > Hemiptera > Aphididae > Sipha > Sipha maydis. The sequence continues at coordinate 46,603 of JASXSY010001598.1, read as the reverse complement.
GAATCCGTAAACAATATATTCGGCGAACAGTTCGAAAAAGTAGCAGGACTCTAAGTAGCGGTGAGAGTTGTCCGTGTATGCGTTCAGGGGAACCCGGAAAGATACGGTGTATTACGGTACACGAGCGTTTTCCGAACGTCAGAATTCGAATAAAATCGTAATTTAATTATAAAAAAAAAAAAAAAACAATCGGAATGATAATATCATCGAAATCGTTTCCTGCACATGGGTCGTCGTGAATGCATTCAACCTTAACAGTTATCGCGTTATTATACTCGATAACCTATAAATTGCACGAATCGACTATCGAAAGAGAGAGAGAGAGAGAGAGAGAGAGAGAGAAAAAAAACATTTACGCAACCAAAACCGCGTTGATGTCTTGTAAACACGCGTGTTTACGAGTGCAAAGTTAATCGTTGACGTACACACGTCATGTGAATTCACGCAACACGTACTACGCGTGTCTGCGGTGACGCGATGATGCCCACACCTGTGCAACGTTCAGTAGTTGCGACGCGTTTGTTTGCACCGGCATTCTCTCGGATTCCGTTTTGTAACGATAATTTGTAAACGCGTAACACGATAATGCACCAGACAACGCGAAGTTCATAGCGTGCGGCACGGAACGTCTACCGTGCGTTTAATTAAAACTATTATTGTTGTTAAACGGTATCGTTCCACTTACATTCAACGTCGAGTATAATGCGTTTGCTGACTGACGGCGGTACTCCGTTGCTGGCGATGCACAGATACGCACCCATATCCGCTCTGTTGACTCTCGTCAAGTTCAACGTGTCACCGAAAAGTTTCTCCACGGCTGCAACATAATATCATGTTAAATTGTGCACTCATGGGGGTGGGGGTGGGGGGGAGTGGGAGTTTGAAAGAATCAAAACACGTCCGCGACGTCCGTCGTCCGAGCGCGTGGAATCACAATTTTTGCTATAGTTTCGTCGGTAATTCCGGAAACATTATATTTATTTATTTATTTATTTATTTATATTTTTTTATTTTTCGTTTGCTTTTCTTTACGTAACACGATGTGTGCACACCGCTGCGCAGTGTTGTACGCTGCGGAAACGTATTTAAATTTATAATCTCCGAATCGTTGCGAAAAACAATATCGGACGCGGAAAAACGTACCGAAGTCGAGTGGATTTTAAAATCTGTAAATCTTTTGAAATCAACTCAAAACTTCGTACTTGTTCTATCAAAACATTCACTATTTTATCAGCAGTCCGGAATGCCGTGAATATTTAAATTCAAATCTCGACTTATTCAAATGTACGGATCAATAAGACACCGTTAAAATAGAATTCGTTACATAGTTAAAACATTTTTTGGATTCTGAGCGAAACTAAGGATCCTTTGGGTCTGCAATGATGTTTATTTTTTTTTTTCTGTAAACAATTTTTTGGATATAAATGCTGGTCCAAAAGTTTCTTCTGGCATTTTTTTAAAATTCGAAATCGGCCTGTGGCGGTACTTTAAACAGATAATTTTTCCAAAATCTCAACAGTTTTTCCAGAAGTGAGGAAAAACTGCCGAAAAACAGAGTAAAAATGCGCTGTAAACGAGACTTATGCTTTTCAGATTTTAATTATTTAGTCATTACTTCAAAACCTTTGAATGGTAATGTGGCTAGAAACTTGAAACTTCTACCCTATATCAAAGATATTTTTTTTTAAATATTTAATACAATATTCGAAATAATTTAAGCATTTTTAGTTTAAATTTAGAACTTTGAGAATAAGTAATTTTTAAAGTTTTTATGTAATACAATTTTTATTTTTGAATATTAAGATATTAAAAATTAACATCATCTTACTCATATGCTAATCCAACGTATCTCAAAAAATTTAAAAAAATCGTTTGTCAGAATATACCTATTTCTAATATGTATAAAGGCAATATACTGTTTTTGCTTTAATTTTCTACTTTAAATGTTTACTAAAAAGAAAATTGGTCCATTCAATCATAAAGAACTTTGAATACAGATAGAATAACGATTTTTGAATAATTAGTTAAAATAAAATTCTCATTAGTCAAACAAAAAAAAAAAAATAATAACCAACCGACCAACAATAAGACTAGAAGTGGAAAAATATATTAATGTTATGTTTTTATATTGAAGTTATGCTCAGAAATGTTTTACTTATGAAATGAGTTATTTCAATAAACCCATGACTATTATCCAGTTCGAAGAACGAAGAACGAACTTTCGCCATTATTATCATACCGGGGCTTCTTAAAATTATTTCTGTTCAACTGCTTATGCTGTTGAACTAATAAATTGACAGCCGATTTCAAAATTGCATAATTAAAAACGTGATATATACGGGTTATTTATTTGAAATTAATTGAAATTAAACTAAAATATAATGATAATTTAACACGCCAAAAGCGTGTTCCATAGTTAATTTTGTCGATTTAAAAGTAAATAATTTTGAAAACGTTAGGTTTTTTTTAAAATCAACCTACAAATAGTTTAATTTTTAAATCTTTTATTTTATTTTGAATTGGAGGACCGATATTGATACTTAGGCGCGAAAACAAAATATACGCGTGAGCAAATAATGTTGTTTTCAGTGAACATATATGCCTATAGAATTGTTAGAATTAAAAAAAAATTAGAAATCAAAACCATATCATAAATTTCTAATTGAATCTTATGTTGTAAGAAAACTTACGAGGCAGGCTCACTCCAGGATTCCGTTTTGATGTGATATTGCTTTATGTTAAACGTGATATAAATTCAAAAAATAATAAGATGCTGACGACTACTGAGAAGTACAATTTCAACATTTTCAATTTAAATTCGAGTTGCAATAAAATACTCACCGTTGCAACAGACGGGTGAATTGTATATCTAGCACAACATGCGCTTCTGTAAGTGTTTATAAAAAAAATGTCGTTACAAAGTTACGAGGAATGGTACGGAAAAATGTTCCATTTAAACCGCATTTATGTTAATGTTCCTGATCTTAAACCGCCATTATTAACGTTTTATAAAATATAATTGTACATAGGTTTAAAGAAGTTTTTAAGATATGTTACCAGTGAAAATCATATCAAATATTTAATCCGTCAAGATTTTTGTTACAATTTTTGTTCGGTCAGATTATTATGATATAATGAATGTTAATTCATTGTATTATCGGCTGTTGCGTTACTTATGTAACGATATTTTATTAATGTTGTTGTTGCTAAGAACTTAATACACTGTGTCGTAATATGTCATTTTTTTAATTGTTAAAACTGTTTAAATGTAACACAAATTGTTTATTAACGATTTATTTATTAGTATTTCTGTTAATATTTTAAAATCATTGATAAATAGGCCATTTTTAATTGTTGTGCAAAAGTCGACCAACTAATTCGGACACTATAACTGTAAAAATACCTACGGTGATAACATGCATAACGATCATATAACGATCATTGATGGAAACACATCCACCAGTTCGGTCAAGAAAACCGATTTTAACTATTTAGATCGATTTACACCGAAAAAAAATCAGAAGTTCGGCCGTGGACACATTGTTCGTCAGTTCATGAGTGGTGTTGGTGTAATCACTGAAAGATATGTGTCTGATGAAGATTTATTATTTTACCAGTCAGGATATGATTCCGATGGTTCTAAATCTACGTCCGGTGCAAAGTCAAATAGTACTTTGATCAACGAAGAGGAAGAAGTGGAGGAAGAAGAATTAAACATCATCTTACCGGTAAATTGTCCGTGTTATGAAAAATCTCTTGAAGAATATTATAAGAGAAAAAAAAGTATGAATATATTTAAACGTTTATTCGAATAAAATTTTTAAAAATATGAATCAGCTCGGACGTAACGTTTAACACTGATGCACGCACATCTGATCGTTTGCTCTGTCGTCTAGGTCGCATTATTAAGTGTTGATTTAATTATTATTAATTTGTTCTGTTTCAGTAGTTATTTCATTATGAATATTGGTTTAATTTCGTTACGTACACCTGAGATCACGAAAAGAAACCTGTAAATCTCATTTTATTTGATTTTACATTTCCATGTTGTATTTCATTATCGATGCAATTAAGTCTAATGTTCTCATAACTATTGGACTTATTCCACGATTAATATTTATACAGCTTGTTCTTTTGAATTTTTACAGTTTTATATTATACTGTTACCTTCAAACCTTGGGTTGAAATTGTATGGTTTGAGTATACTGTAACCGTATATAGCTACGCGTGTATGGTTTATCTATATTAGAAGCTCAAAAAATTTATCATTCTTGTACTAATCCATAAATTGTCATGTGTTCAATCATTTTCAATAATTAATAAATAAACAAACAAAAAAAATAAAAAAAATCCATGACAAAACGAGAAAATAATATTATATACATTGTAACAACACAAGAAATAACATAACGTACTTAAACATTAATACATTATTTGAGTATATGAATTATAAAAGATTAATTATTTTCGACGAAGAGAATACGCAGTAAACGCATGTATAATAAACATATACAATTCTACAATGTATATACACACACACACACACAGGCATATAATATGTATATATTAAATTAACAGTTTAGTAAAGTTTTATCTGTTGCGCGGTGTTGCTGGTAGCGTACATCATCAGTTACTCTACATTATCGCAATGGGTTTGTTTCTCACTGTCTTATATGTGTTAAATTTGATTTATTATAAACCATATTGGCCCTGAGAACTATGTTTCTTTCAAGAAACAAACTAAAGATTGTTCGGATGTAGATGTTCTATTTAATCATATAAAATCTGCCAAACGGGTACTATTTTGTAATTGCATCGACAAAAATATCTATCATTCAGCCAACGGAAGCAGTAGTATAAGAAAAATACGTCGTTAACCGTGTCTACGCTAAGAGTGCAGATTTTGAACGGGTACAACATTTTTCTTTGAACGTGTGTATTTCATATTTTTCAACTTTACCGGTAAAAAAAGAGGATTTCGGTAGTCATAATTTATATGACAATTTTAATATACAAAAAAATAACCCGATCAATTGTTAAACATACAATTAAATCCATTCCGATAGTTTACATTTTTGAAAATGTATTACCTGAACTAAAAACGAACGGGAAAAAATTTCAAGTTTTCGAAGCTAAGGGTCCTAATGTATGGTCTGTGGCGCTCAGGAGTAGAGGCAGTATTACCTGAGTTGGTGGTCAGGACCCGAACTCCTCTTCGTGTACTGCTTTGACGTGTAATCGAAGTATAATCCTTCATGTAAAATACGCAGAATGTTTGCCCCAAACGAATCGTTTTATTTAATAAATCTGACATTCATGATTGAATATAATGTAATCAAAAAATGGAATTTGTGACACTTATGTTACGCGAAAAATATCATACCGTAGTGGATTAAACTGGATTAAACGGTAAAGTGATGGATTCGTTGTGTCAAAAGAGTTTTTAGTATTTTGAGAAATTACCAAAAGTCATCTTAAGCGCTGCCGTTAAAAACACTCGTATACTTTTTAATTTTTACGTATCAAATACAATTCGTGCAATAATGGATGATAATTTATTTCGAAATATATATGAAGAAGGGGTAAGGGAGTAGAAGGTAGGGGAGTCGTAATAACTTTATTATTGTAAGTGATTATCGTCATTTGTAATATTCCCCGTCTTAATATAGCCTGCGCTTAAAGAAATTTCTCTTTAACACACCAATAGTTTTTTACATCTTGAACATTTGGCAGATAAATATAAAAAATAAAAAATAAAATCGTTGCCTGTAGAATAATTCGTCGTGTATCCAGAATTTTTTTATGGGAGGGGGTATACATCATACTAAAATTATGATACCAAAAATATAAATCGACATACTAATTAATATTTTTAATGCAAATAATTTGTTTATGCTTTTAGTCAGACTTTGAATTAATACATATCTACATAATAATATGTAAATATAATATATAAAAAATAATAATTTAATAATTCAAAATCATATTTTACAGCAAAAAAAAATTATAAACGTATAAAATAGTAATAATTGTAAAATACTATTTTGACTAATTTGTGAGTTGCAATCTTTATGATGCATTTTTTTTACAACATTTTCTATTATTTCATTTTCTGAAATGACTTATTTTTTGTTTATGTTTACTAAAGTTAATATATTATTAGTCATTGTTGACCTTAAATTTATTTTCAGTGGTTTTCGAGGTAGAAAAACTGCGTTCTGATGTAGTTGTTGATCAGAAAGTGTTCTATATATTTATAATATAATAATTTTATATTAGGCACAATATATTTTTTAGTAAGGTATAGTCTCAATAGTGGATCGATTCAATGTGCTACTTTGTCCATATTCTTACATTGATTTTGTCACATAAATAAATCAGATTTTAACGGAAGATCATATTCGTATAATTTACAGCCTCTAAAATAATATTGTCATATTTACTAAAATGTAATGGGATTGACTCTTCTAGCGAATTAATTTCTTCAGACCTTTGATAAAATCGTGTTCTTTATTCATCTATTATTAGGCCAAAGAATGGAATAAATATGGATATTTTATAATAGTCTTCTGGACTGTCAACATTCGCGTTAATTATTCTATTTTGTTTGCCATAACTCAAGGAATTTGAATATAAACGTTTATTTTAAAACCAATTTTAATCTCATCATTCAATATATTTTTGAAATAATTATCAGCATCCCTATGAATATGTATTCCTTAGATTTTCGCACAATTACAACATAATTTAGTGATTTTGATAAGTCTTGTTTACTTTGAACAATTTGGCTTAAGTTTAATGAATAAAAAAATATAAAAAATGGCTACTTTTAATAAACAAGAATTTGATAACATTTTAAAATTGAAAATGTTTCCGATTCGTATCGTATTAAATATTAAACAAATTTCAGTATTTTATAAAGAAAATAAATCTTTTTTAAAAAAAAAAAAAAAAAAAATTATAATAAATATGGTCAATGGTGAGAGGGTATGGCACTTGTGCCCCTTTGGATACACCGCTGACTGCATACAATGGAAACTGCATTCGAGGATCAACCTGGTTAAACTGTAAAACGCTGTGTATTGTGAACAAATATTTTTCATTAAGCCTTTTTGTGTGTATATTTCGCCCAAATAATAAACTTTATAAAAACAAACATTATACACGGAAAAATGTATTTTCATATTTTAGTGTGCATTTAAATACAACTTATAAATGCCTACTTAATGTAATTATAAGGATTTTGGTTTTAATTTAACTTCAACAAAAGCGATTTAGAAACATTTAAAAGCGAGCCCGAGTGTATAATAATATAATCTGTGTATATATATGTATAGCAGTTTATTTAAACTTAATGTATGACATGCACTAGGGCGATTTTAATACAATAGTATTTGTTTATTACCTGCGCGGATATAAGACATTATCCTATGCACGGACTCAGTGATTCAGCAATGGTCAAGTGGAACAACAACCCGTTGGGTCATATATTATATTTTGTTTTTAATTAAAAATGAATATGCTCATTTTTATGACGTTAAGTGGGTAGAAAAATATGAAATATGTATTTAATTTAATTAAAATAGTATATTCGAATATAATAAACTATAAAAAAAATTTTTTTCGAGTTCTCAAACATTTATACTGAAAAGCACTTATTTAATTTATCAAAAAAAAAAAGAAAAAAAAAAGAGAACGGGAGTTCAAGATTATCAATTGTTTTTTCATTTGTTTATTTTGAAAAATCTGTCTATTCAAATTGAATTATTATACGTGAAAAATTATTTATAAATAAACCCAAAGAAATGTAATAAAATAAATTTATTCAATCTCATTCTGCAGCAAGATGGTTCATAGTGGTCAAAACACGGGTTTTAATTGATGGTTATTTACTCAAAAAACAATAATGTTCGCTGTAGGGAGTATTTTGTTTCACGAAAACAATAACAAAGATGACGTGCGTTTTATTAAAATTTTCTTTGTAATTTTATTCTAACATTTAGTCATTTCATGACTTTTTTACTCTACAAGTTGAATAATCCGGCTTCGCTCGTATGTTTAATGATCGATTCGTGTACATGTACATTGATTTTTTATTACGAGTATAAACAATTTATTTAAAGCCTAGACATTTAATTTATATACCATATTTAAAATTTAACTTAATTTATGATATATAAAAATGGTTCTAATGATTCCTTACGCATTTTTATTAAAAATGATTGTATTTTTATAATTGTAATTTAAATAATTTAACATAATTTATAATATTTACAAATTATTCTATTCCGAGTTTGTAATTCTAAAATAACTAATTAAAATTCTAATTAAAAGTCAAAATGTTTTTATATACCGTTTTTAGAGTTTAATTTTGTCGTACATAAACGTTTAAATGGTCAGGTTTTTCAACTCTAGAAAATACTACTTACAATCGTTCATATGAGAAACAGTTATTTTCCAAATCTATTCCACAATGAGCTAACCTTGTGTTTTATTTATCGACATTGCAAAACAAACTTTTATTGGTAACTGAACTCTTCCGAAGTGAAATGTAAAATCGTTGTGGTATAATAGAATTTTCGGCAAAAATATTTTTCTCCATCAATACATCTCGTTAACATTTTAGCTTCAATTACATTTTTTGTAAGAAAGGTGACGTGGAGCCTAGTATCATGACAAAACCTAGGAAAATTAAAATTTCTCATAGGTGTGATTGGAATTCCAACCTTAAGTGATATTTCACGAGGAAACATATAAGATGGTGTTGTGATTTCATAAACTTTGTAGGAAAATATACCGATTATTCACTATTAACAACTGTATTGATATAAAAGTAATTTATTTATGTTGCTATAAATTTACTAACAATTTGCGAATTTATTGTGTAAGCTCGGTTATTGGTTGTTGTTAGACTAACACGTTAGCAGCTAATATTTTTTAATTTTTTTATATCCAGGCACATATTTTCTATGAGTTGTTCCAATGAATTTTTTTTTTTTTTTTACAATTGTGATGTATCCATTCTTATCATTTATAGTTTCACTACCAATTTTTAAGAGTGATCTAGAAAATTTTCCTTTGTGTATATCTTCCGTTGACAGAAATCGCATATTTACAGTAAGAGACAATTGTTTGACTTTCGACCGAATTGTAAATGACTTTAGGCTCGCATTTATTTGATCAGATCGTGTTCATCGCGGAACAACCGGTAATGTTTGTTTGAAATCTCCCGCAAATACAAATGTAACCCTTCTCATAGTTTTATCTGATGACCGAATATTTTGTAGAGTTCGATCTAAAGTCTCTACGCTCGTTTCGTGAGTCATTGTGCACTCATACCACACGATTAAAACACAATTGGTTAATTCTTTAGCTAATGGTGAATTAATTTTTATATTACAAACTGGGGTTTTTTTTAATGTTTATGTCTAGTGGAAGATTGAACATCGAACGTGTAATCTTTCCACCGTGGATTGACGTTGATAATGTTTCCGATAATGCTACATAATCTATAGACATTTTTTCAAATTATTACATTTTCGCTAAAAACAAATTAATAATAAAATTATATTTTTTCAGTGTCCCCAGGAATATCTAAAAAGAAAATATTTCCCGATGAATTCTCAACACAATTAATGACATGATTGAATACATAATTTTATTCTGAAGCCATTATATTTTTATTATTATTAACAAATTTTGTGTAACCAAATTGGCGTTGTGGTTATCTTCATGTAAATATTCACGACTTATAGTTTGTACGCTATGTCTTTGAGGTTTTGGCAATCTAAAATTTGATTAAGATTTACCTACACACGATAAAACTTGATCTTCCATAGAATTAATGACTCAAGTTGACTGTGGATTATGAACTCTAAATTTAAATATTAACTTTGTAATTTATGTCTAAAATAATCAAATACATTATTTTTATACATATACATATACATATTCCGTATATTAAGCTGTTCAGATAATGGACAAAAATATATTAAAATAGTAAAAGAGAAAACAACTATAACTTCCATGGAGTTATCGGCATCAGTTTTGCGAAAAAAAATGTTGATCTTCTTTTAAATTCTCGTTGAAAAACTATAACCTTTAAATATAATACATCCCCTTTAATTCACCTTTAGACGAAAAAATTAAAAATCAGTTGACATGACACTCAAAAAAGTATCTGGAACAACTCTGTGAAAAAAATAAAAAAAAAATTGGAAAAAATCCAATAGTGTCGTCAGAAGATAGGAACATAAAAATACATACATACATACATATATATATATATATATATATATATATATATATATATATATATATATATATATATATATATATATATATATATATGTATGTATGTATATATATATATAAAGATATAATAAGGATTATGCAGACACAAAATTGTTGATAGATATAATATCGGTGGATTCAGAAAAATCGGAAATAATATTGTACACGGCATGAGTTGTTTTATATTTTGATTATTTAGGATATTTTTGCGTTGTATATATTGTACCTATACGAAATACGATATGTTTGAGTTAACTTTGCATTTTTATATTGTCGTCTTATTACGGGTATCATTTCTATGGCATCGTGGTCTAGAACAAAACACAAACTCTACTTCTGTGCGGCCTTTCATCACGAAATACGCCTACGTAAAAATGTGTATTTTACGTCAAATCTTATGTGTTTATCTGAACCATTCATCGGATCTCAGTAAGCCTATCGTCTCCGCGGTGGTCAGACTTACCCAGTTCAATTTGCGCCTTAGACAACTAAATACTATCGGCCATCTAGAACGGTTTTTCTTTCGATCTGATACTAGAAGTTAGTGTAGCCAGCCTTTGATCAGTAACCCATTCGAACAAGCCTTTGGTCATCAACCCATCCGGATCAACCGGGTTATGAGTTAAGAGATTCGAAGATAAACGTATATTGTTAATAATTCCCCGTAGGTTTCTTGTGCATACATATAATTGAACGTTTATTATCAATCAAGATAATTTACTTTCGCTTTTATTTTATAAACCGTGACATTAATAATGTGTTTTATGAACATTGGTAAAATAAAAATGTATTTGTTGATTACCCCTACGATAGTATCGATGATGGACTGCAGTTTCTCATTATCAATATTGTTATCTATTAACAATTAATAACGTAATATAATTTGACATACGATTTTTAAGTTTTAAAAATAACTCATCTGTAACTTCCAGCAGTTCATTCCCCTGATACATTTTCTAAGTCTGTTCATGCAAACCCAAAATACTAGGCTACGTGTTTAGTTCAATAAAAACATATTGATGATAAGTATTAATACATTAATTTTCCTGTTTTGTGCACTATCCAACTACCAAAAAGAACAATTATATTTAATGTATGCATTTCTACGACGAGGAAAAACTGTGATATGAACTCCTCGCAGGATACGTTGTGAACTGATTCTCAGAGTAGGATTTCATATATTTTCGGATTTCGGTTCTTAATCCGGTGAATTTTAGAAAAATATAAATAATAATTGAAATTACATTCTGATTATAATATATATATATAAATTTTTTTATTTTTATTATCTACATTATCTACGTTTCGGATATTGCAAATACCTTTTTTTTTTCGATCCGTTGCTATGTAATTTCCATCTTCTCTTTTCCAACTTATTTTTGGCGTTGGAGATCCCTCTGCCTTGCAGGTCAACGATAAATTTTGATTTTCTCTGATCGAAACCGACGATGGAGAGCTTTCATCATCGATAATATTCGGTGGTACTAAAATAGAGAATGGTTTCACGTTGAGTTAATTATGCTCACAAGTGTTTAAGAAATAGTGGTGAACAAATTGTATTGGATAAGATTGTTACATTGAACATTCAAACATAATTCAAGATAGAAATACATCGTTGTATTTACTTTTCAATTGTTTGTTAAATATTGTAATATGAAGTATAGACTTCAGATATCTCTAAGAGGAACAATGGAAAGTTTAAGACACTGCGTTGTTTGATACACCGTATGTGCTTAATACAAAGCAAAATATTATGTTATGTAAGATATTGATGTTTGATGTAATGATATTATGTCTTTTGAATTACAAACATGAAATCAAGTTTGTTAAATCGTGTAATTTAGTAAAACAAATGTACATATGAATTATGATTATTAAAAGTTGGTTTAAATTTTTTTTTTAGTTGCACGTAAAATAATAATCTTAATTGAGAAAAAGTATTGCACGCTCATAAAATGTTCTTATTCGGGTTTACAAAGTAAAACAGAATTGGGTTTTAGAAAATAATTTCATAAAGATTACATAAAATAGCTGTTGGTTAACGTTTTTTGCTACCGGGTGATAACGTAAGAAAAATTAAAAAACACACTTACCGACCACTTGTAAGTATCCAACTTGACTGATCATGGGGTTCGTGTTTACTTGGCACATATAATAGCCTCTGTCTTCAGGTTGCGCGCCTTTAACGTGCAACAACCACGTTTTTTGGCTATCGTGCGTAATCCCGAACCGTGGTATTCGAGCGATTACATGCCGATGAATAGTCAAAATCATTTGTCGATCGATATGAATCCATGCTACCTAACGTATGCACAATAAACATAAAAATCAAATATGTCAGTGCACACAATAATAACAATATTATTATAACATCATAGCGCTTGTTAAAAAATGTAACAATATAATGCAGTGAATTACGTGAACGTTACGGAATAAATTAGTATTTTAGACAAACATACAAATCGTAAACAGTCGATTTTTTAATCGTGACACAAAATAATATGATACTACGATTGTCATAAAGCGGTTCATCGGTATAATAAATAAGAGTTCAATATCATAATTACGGATACGGTAAATGCGTCAGCAAATTAATGAATAACACAAACACCGAACAGCCGCTCGCATTGGTAAAGAAACGGTTAGAATATTTTCAATTGTCAACGGGTTTTGAGATGTTTGCGAATAACAATAAAATAAAAAACGGAACCGGAACGCGCGTTATCATCGTGTTACAGTCGTCACGTTGTTTGCCCGGTTGCGCTATTACGATACACTATTACGATACTGTCTTATGCTTCGGTGCAAAATGTACAGAGTGCACTTGTGCATAGGACGTGTACGAAATGCGAAAGCACAGTGGTGCCGAACCTATGCTCCAAAATTAACGACCTCTCTCTCTATTTCTTAAGTGATCTGTGGGCACCCAAAAACTATGTACGGTCACCGTAAACATAAAAAGTGTTGTTTTTACGGTGTTATAGGTGAGTCGGTAAGGAGATATTGTTTTCGGCTCCACCGCGATAACGTGTGTAATGTAATCGTGTATCTGGGATTCACCCGAAAACCGGTACACTATCGGTTGCAGTTATCGTTGCAGGCAGTGGCGTCTCGACCCCTCCCGGAAGTAGAAAAAAAGAAAACCATAAGCAACTTGCTACGAAGGTGCAGAAAAAGAGAACATTAGTTCATGGCATGTGGTTGTAATGTTTGTACAAAAATCAATTGCTTGTACGGGCACTGTTTATGGTATCGTGTCGTGCTATTACCGTGTTGCGTGCAATTTTTCGCGACAATATCGTGAGATCGCTGATCTTTCGGAGATGTTTTCAACGGCCGCGCGGAAGAATTGAAAACACGCAGCAGGACGATCGCCTGAACATGTTGGAAGGTCACGTATTTCGTATGAAAAATTCCGAATCCGTCCGCGGATGGCGCGTACGATCGGGGGGAGGGGGGGACCCACCTTAACCACCGGTACCCTCGCAGAATCTTGCCACGGCCGCACCGAGTGCCCCGGTCGTTCGCGCCGTTAACGAAACGTACGCGAGACGTCCGCGCTACGATCCCCGCGAAACGTTACCGTCAAGGGCGGAACTTTGCCCATTATCGCCAGATGTGTCCCTCCCGCGCGTCGACGGCTCGGAGACGTAGGTAACATCTATCTTTCACTCTCCCGCCCGTTAGCTACAACTTTCGCTGTTTTCCGAGTCGATTCGCGGCCCCGGCTTAATGAACTTTTACGATTACGCGTCCTCACCGCAACGCGCCACTGTCCGCCCGTGCGAAACGTATCAATGTTCCGCTCGCGGCCGGCAACGCATCGGAAACGCGAAATCACGACCGGCCGAGGTCGCGTTCGAACATCGGAGCTCGGTGGCTCACGCAACCGATCGCCTACAACTGCGGTCCGTGCATTAGCGTCCGGCGTTGGTTACGGGTCGTCTGAGGACCACCAGCGCCGGGGTCGACACGTGTGCATCGGCTCCCTGCCAGATGAATCGAGCCTGTGCCGCTCTTCGTCGTCAGACAGTGGCCTATTCTGCCATCGACCGTTTTTTGGCAACGCACGACCTCCGGCGATTGGGTTCCCGACCGGCAGACCGGGCTCGCGCTAAGGAGAGTCCGTAGTCCTCGCGCGTGTATCATGTTCATTCGGCAACTACGTCCTCGAATTGCTTGCCGTTTAATCACGTACACTATAGTAGCTGCTGTTGCAGTCACGACGAAACCGATCCGCCACCGACCGGTACGCGACTGGACTCCGTAACGACCGGCGTGGGGGGGGGGGGAAGCGCATCTGACCGGGTCGGAAGACATCCGTGGCTCCTCCGCTCCCGTGGTACCGGTCTCGTCACCGTTAAGTAGGCAGGTTAGGTAGCCTACCAGAGTTCGCGCGTGTTCGGACATCGGTCCGTCGCGTGACACGTGTTCACTCGAACCGATTCGAAACCGGGGGTCGGGATTCCGCTAGGTTCTGAGCACCGTTTGACGTGGGCGCGCGTGGCACGGAAAAAACGGTTCAGTCCCGAATCCACTACGCGCTAATAACGTTAAGACCGCATGCGACCCGGTCTCTCGGTTCCGTTCAGACGGGCGATATGTATTTCCGTCGTAGCGCGTTGGCACGGTTTTGTTGACGACCGATACGAATGAGCTTCGTCGTGTCTGCGAGACGCCGTTCATCGAAAGTAATGAAAATCGTTTAAACCTTAACGGGGTTTTGCTGCGAGTTTAATTGAACGTACAAGAGTGTTATCGGGAGCAGTATAGAAAATCAAAATCAAACGAAAGCCATAGGCTTTCCCTAGCTCCACGACCGGAGTACTTTACTTCACCGTGAATATTAACGCGCGAACTTTTTCGGCTACGTCTTGAAAAGATCTTTTCCTCGAGGAAAAAATCACGATTTTGGACGATGCGAAATCTCTTCCTCCGTGCACTAAACAACGTAAAATCACTGAAAAATTATGGGTTCCGTGATTTTATTGTTCATTATTATTTTCTATATTTATTTATCTATTACTTAATTTAACATTTTTTTCCCAACTTTTTCCAGCTTACGTCTGCAAAGCCACAACTTTTCGATACTAAGAATGTTGGTGTTTTTCAACCAAGTTCGGTTTGTACGATCAACTGCTTAATGTGATTAAATGGGTTTGGTCTCAGCGTGTCTAAATCAAGCGGAATCCACTGTGTATAATATTTATCTATACACTCATTTGATTATTTTTGTAATGTATTGTAATACATTTCTCATTGATCGTTCAAATACCGGTTTTCAACTGTGGAGAACTATTGATAGTCTTATATGATTCGTTGTTAAAAACTCGTTTCTATATTGTTGAGTATAAGTGACATCTAGTAGCCGCATCCATGTAGTCGTTAACAATTTCAATAATATCCAAACTATAGATAATACGAATGTTTAAAAATTATAAATCTAAAATGAAAGAACAAAATGCACGGAATTTATCGCATAATGATGTATCACAAGTAATTAAGATGGGTCACTAACAGATTAGGTTAAAAATTATAAAGAACCGGATGGGCCTCGCTCTGCTGTACACTTGGGGGTGGATTGCGACTCTTCATAGGATAGGTCATTATAATGGATTTGTTAAATTTGAATTCAATGATAGGTATCATTGTATACGAAAAACGATTCTGAACGGAGATGATATGTTAGTCTAGAATATAATACAATGTTATTTATAAATATTATATAAGTATATTTTATTTTTAAACGAAAAATTTAGAAAAACCGAAAATTTAAATTGTCTATAAATAAGTCAAAATATGTCAAAATACTTTGAAATTTTAACCATGTATAGAAAACATCAATATAAAGATTTAATGATAATTTCAAGTTGTTGCGGTTTTCGTTTTTGAGTTAGGGCATTTTAAAAAAACCAATATCATTTGTCAGTCTAGAATATTATACATTATATTATATTTTACATGTAATTTTATGTCAATATTCGCTGTTCAAACGCTTATAAAAAAAAATTGTGCCTATGGATTTTAATAATTTTTGAATGACAATAAGAACTACTTCTGTGGAATCTTTTATTAAATTTTCAAGTATTTTTTACGAGCCAAATTTTTTTTATCACCGATTATAAAAATAAAATGTAAAAAAATCGAATATTTCAAATGCCTATAAGTGGCTTAAAAATCAATATAATATTTTGAAAAAAATATTACATCAAAGAAATACCATTCTTAACAGCTGGTAGAAAATTCAAAAATCTGCGACTTATAATTTTTGAATTATAACAAATATTAAAAATCATTCGAGAATAAATCGTTATTTTATGCAATTTCGTAAATATTTAAATTTCAAACAGTCATAACATTTTTTCCTCTAAGTTCGGAAGTAATTTTTTTAAAGATTTTTGTAGAGTAGCTTATAAATAAACTAGTGTTAAAATTTTGAACCTTAAGTATGAACAGAAAAAATTCTATGAATTTTTATCTACAAAGTAACTTGCAAATTATCGTGATTTTTACACATTTTATACAAATTTGAGCTTTAAGGGTATATAAAAAAATTTGAGTAAACCGATCACCGATATTTTTTAGTTACAATAAGTTTAACTTATTATAAACCTTGTATTAAATTTTCAAGAGTTTTCGGTCTGCCAATTAAATTTTATAGATGTTTAAAAACGAAAAATTTAGAAAAATCGAAAATTTAAATTGTCTATAAATAAGTTAAAATATGTCAAAATACTTTGAAAACTTAACCATGTATAGAAAACGTCAATATAAAGATTTGGTGAAAATTTCAAGTTGTTGTGGTTTTTTGTTTTTGAGTTAAAGCATTTTAAAAAAAACCGATATTTTTGTCAGTCTAGAATATTATACATTATATTATATTTTACATGTAATTTTATGTCAATATTCGCTGTTCAAACGCTTATAAAAAAAAATTGTGCCTATGGATTTTAATAATTTTTGAATGACTTTAAGAACTACTTCTGTGGAATCTTCTATAAAATTTTCAAGTATTTTGTACGAGCCAAATTATTTTTATCACCGATTATAAAAAAAAAATGTAAAAATATCGAATATTTTAAATGCCTATAAGTGGCTTAAAATCAATATAATATTTTGAAAAAAATATGACATAAAGGAAATACCAATCTTAACAGGTGGTAGAAATTTCAAAAATCTGCGACTTATACTTTTTGAATTATAAAAAATATTTAAAATCGTTTGAGAATAAATCGCTATTTTATGCAATTTCGTAAATATTTAAATTTCAAACAGTCACAAAATTTTTTCCTCTAATTCCGGTAGAAATTTTTTAAAGATTTTTGAAGAGTAGCTTATAGATAATCTAGTGTTAAAATTTTGAACCTTAAGTATGAACAGAAAAAATTTTATGAATTTTTATCTTTTTTTTTTTTTTTTTGTGTTAAATCACGGCGCGGAAGAGGGGGGTACTACACCCATGGTTGGGTCGTCCTTCCCCCTCATCCTCCGTATCGTTTATTGTTTATTGAAGATAAACATTACATTTTTCAAGGTATTATATAAAAGCTGTGCACATACAAAAAAAAAAGAGAGAGAGCCCTATCCCTCTAAATTTTCGACTTCGGCGTACAAGACATTAACTCAGTAGTTTTGGTTTCTTCTTTGCCTGATCCGTTCCTCTTCTTCTCTGCTCGAAAGGAGTTGGTTGATAAATGAATTTTTATCTACAAAATAACTTGCAAATTATCGTGATTTTTACATATTTCGTATAAATTGGAACTTTGAGCACTTATAAAAAAAAATTGTGACCTAGGATTTTAGATTTTTTTTTATCAGTTAAGAAACAACTTATAAGAAACCTTGTATTAATTTTTCAAGTATTTCTGGGCAGCCAAAAAAATTTTATCGTTATTTAAAAAAAAAATACTTAAAAAAATTGAAAATTTCAATTGTCTATAAATAGCTTAATAAAAGTCAAAATACTTTGAAAATTTAATGGTGTATAGAGAACGCTAATCTAAACATTTGGTGAAAATTTACAAGTATTTACATTGATTAGTGTTTGAGTTATAGCAAAATAAAAAATTTGATTTTGTCGAAAACTGGTTTTGCGTAAAAACTCCCGTTTTTCCCAAATTTTTTTATGGTTTTTCCCGTCGCATTTTAAAAATATTGGAAATTTTTAACCTTTGACGCCCCCAAAGTACCAAATAGATTCACTTTCCTTTCAGAAAAGTTGCTACATAAGGCAATCGAAGCATTTTTACTGCCCCAAAACGTGTCGACAGACACAAAAAAAAAAAAAAAAAAAAACACACATCATTGTAAAATCAATACATTCTTCACTCCGTTCAGAATCTAAAAAAAAATTAATAATATTAATAAAATATTTCAGCTTGTGACTACCAATAAATTACGAAGAATAACATGGAAATACAATTAGGTAATAAATAAATATTGTGTATAATGTTAAGCATATGCAAACTCGGAATGTGGTACTTAAATAGATCCGAAACGTAGGAAAATAAAGAACTAACTACCAAAATATTTCATTAATAAAAACCAATACTTAAAATTGGAGTTTGAAAAATATTTAAAATCCAAAGGCTGCTGAGGATTAATCACAGTTTTATTTATTATGTGTTTTATAAATATACCTAAATAGCTATTTTTGTAGTCTTAAACTAACGAATATTGAATGAAATAATTGATAAAAAATTAGTAAATATTGTTTTTAGTTTATTATTTTACTATTAAATGATGAATAATTGATTTATGGCGAGTGATCGAGACAGAGGTGGCTTATGAGCATCTTTTTGGGGCATAACCCTTTAACAAATCGGGGTGAAAATGATTAAGCATGACGTTACATTTTTTAGGTCAATTTCGGTTAAATTAATTACAATTTGGTATACAAGCAGTTTATTTATGAACGTGTTTAGTGATAAGTTGTGAACATTTTAACGTTTAAATATAATTATTAAGTAAATCGAACGAAGCGAGAACGATTTTCAAATGGAAGATATGTGGTTTTATTTGATCTTCTCCGGTAAGATGTTCAAACCGTCTTTGGATTGAAGACTACTAATATCTCCCACTGGGCTCCACGAGTTACATAATGGGTAAAATTAATCGTGCTAAATATTTGACCTACTATTATTAATCAAAATAAAATTCCATAACAGGTGCTCACACAAGTGGGGTTGAGGGGTTCTTCCCTCCTTCCAAAATTCAGGAAATTTATTAAATATATTTATACAGGGTAAAAGTAGTTTTTTAGATTATTCAAGTATGAATAATCTAAACCTCCATAATACTTTTTTGAGTAGATACCTGTCAAACATGTCTTTATTACATATAACTGCAGCTTAGACAATTCAATTCCAGGATGGGTACAAAACGTGTAAGGTCAGATACGTATCTTATTTCTGGTGAGTTTTTAATGAACGTACAAAATATGTTCTTATATTATGTTGCTGAAAACCTGCGGGTCAAGTCTGTGATGCGTAAATATTTTCTCCATTCACAGTGACCGATTACTGTACGCATTGTTGGAGTTCAATTGAAACTCCACCTGGTGCTTTCATAACCGCAGGGACATTGGGTAAATAATAAAAAAAAAAATGAAAAAAATAACTTGGCAATACGTCGGAAGCTTTTTCGAAAACATCTTTTAACGATGGCGAGGGGAGGGGTAAATAAGAAGAAAAAGGAAAGGGAGTGTAGTCTAGAGTGCATTCAATTCCGGAGAGAGGTAGGGGTAATTTCAAAAGATTAATGGCCGGGCGGAGTGGAATCGGAGGGGATGTGAATTGAGATAAAATACCAAGAGAAACATGTGTGAAGAAGAGAATATATATGTACGAGAAATACCATCTAAGCCATATTTAATAGGGTGCAGCAGAGCGGATGAAGGCCTATCTGTGGAGACAGATTGACAGATGCACGTCGATTTACTAGTGACAATATTTTCATCTCGTCTCCGAACATCTCTCTTCCCTGTTATTATTTATGTAAGCCATTGCAAATCTGCAGGTACACGATGGTAAAAAAAAAAGTAAAGTGAGACTCAAGAAAAGCATTTGACATGACAGCACCACTCTCCGGCGTACACAGCTCGGCGGGACCCGATTGTTACGACCGCTAAGCCGCAGTTTTGTTTTTATTTACGTGATAGCCGTATCCTGTACGGTATTATTATTACTATTTTTATTATTATTATTATTATTATTATTATTATTATCAACCTCAATTTTTGGATTCACGCGTAAGGTCGTAATGCTCGTAATGTAAAATAAGTGCATTGTCGAAATGAGATCATAACGAAATTTCAGCTCGTCGTTTATTTCTCAAACGAAAGCTGGATAATATTGCACGGGCAAATACTGTCAAAGGTTCAGGAAGCAAAAGTCAATTTAAATAAGGTCAAAACGAAAGACCTTATAAATCTTTACAAGTGGGCTCTCGACGATTTGGAAATCGTAACTATATTTCACCTCAGACTCGTTTTAACCAATCTCAACATGCGTAGGTATTACGTGTCCAAATGTTTGTTTTTTAATTTAAAATTAATTTAATATCTCTAAATATTAAGTTCGTTATGGAAAAATACATGTTTTGAATTATAACGTTTTTAAAATTAATTATTTTCAATCCTATAGTAATTAATGTATTCTTGCTTCCTGCTTGTGTAAATTGTCTAACAAATAAATTAATTTAACAATTTATTTTTCTACTCGTTTAATCGCTTTCAACTCCTCCGTTTAATTGTTCGTAACTATTATATACATAAATATATATTAATCTGTTACACTTTAATGGTTTAAATTCTTAGTGGCTTAAGTTTGAGTTACTTGGGCTTTGCTGCGATTAAAATGTATTCATGGTATTCAAGACACATATTCTTGATGGATTTATTGTCTAATTTATTTTTAATCAATTTTTTTGTTACGTTGCGTATTTGTTATAATGACAAATCGGTTATTAAATGGGAATATTCTTCTTTTGTAACTATTACGGAGCTCATTAAAATTAATACTGTACACTTTTAATGAACGATGAAAAACTTTCCAGGTTGATGTCATGATGATTTGACATTAACTCAAAAAAAATTTTTACAGTCACATTTAAAAAAAAAAAAAATGGGAGAGTAATAATGGTTATCTTTATGTTTTTAGGAACTATACTATTCACGACACATACAAATCAAAATGATGTAATAAAAAAGTAACAATGATTACCGGAAAGAATGAATAAATATTTTTATATTACAAAACATTTATTTAATTGAAACTAATGTTATATCATGGGAGTATTTTTCAAAAATCGTAAACCATATAATAAATTAATATATTAATATACGAAAATCAGTTTAAATAAAAATAACTAAAATATACTCAACGCTTTAAATATTGCTACAGATATTTGATCATATACCATGTGGGTCACCGGTTGTTTTTAACCGATATAGTGTAAAAAAAAATCAGCTAACAGAGAAATGTGTTGTGAACTTGAGGTGAATAATATTTATATTATAAACGTATCAACTGTGAATGTAAAAGACTAAAGATACATTTTTTAGGTAAAAACCAATAAACATTAACTAATGATATACAATATACAACTAACGGTGTACAAAATAGTCTTTCATAGGTCATTCGTTTTATCTAATAAGTGCATTATTCTTAACATTTCATTTTGATAAGTTATTATGATTTGTAACTATGCGGAATGACGTATTATTTTAAAACGTTTTGTAAATTGTGTAATCTGACAAAACAGAATATCAAAGAACAATAAAATAACATTTGTAAATCTCGTCGCATGAATTATTAGATGAAACTACTTCCTATTGAGGGTATATGCAGCAGATGAAAATTGGAAAGACAACGAGGATCAATATAAACCATACGGCTCTAGTACTCCGGAACAACCACTAAACTACAATTGGCATTTTTTTAAGACTTCAACGAATACCAAAAAGTTTTCATTTTCGTTGTCGCGGTTAAAACCATTTCTTGGCATTGCGCTTGTCATGGCGGTGGCCGGACGACAAAAGGGGGGCGGGAGGGGAATAACATTTACTAAAACACGACACAGCAACTAGATGATACATTGTTTCCACTCGGTCCAGAGTTTGGAGACCACATCGGTTACTATTCGAATCCGGGACGACAATATTGGCAAACGGTGATCGTTGCTTTTGCAGAATGGCTGTACACCGCAGCCGAACGGAGCAGGTTGACCGCATTTTTAAAACGGTCGACGGGCTGCAATATTTTTCTAACGATATCACGCGCGTGTTTCCAACGGTTTATTTAAACCACAAACTATCATTAAATATAAACGAAGTAATAACGCTTGAGTCTCGTGGGTACAGTGTACGGTCCGTAGAAAACTCAGTCATTCAAAAGGTAACCCTCGCCATGACGCCTAGTTCGTAACTTACCAGCGAACGAGTTTTGAGTCGTGTAAGATATTTAACGCAAGGTGAAAAATGTTGCGAAAATATCTCAACCGAAAGTGCATCCAAGGCGATGCGTACAAATATTTCTAGAAACTCGATAATCGACGAAACCACTTAAAACCTACATTTTTCCAACCAGATAAACACGTAGATCTTCCGATAGACGTAAACTGTTCCGATGTATGATGTATCCTACGATGTAAGTATGTTTACGTTTCTAAACGATAGCATACTTTTTATGTAGGTACGACTGTTCTGACAATCCGCTCAGTCAAACGAGCTCAGATACTAGGATTGAATATTTTACGGCCAATTGCAGATACTTTTTATTGTCTACACAATTCAGTGTGAATTTGTTGCGGTGCATTACGATAAATTATTAAACACCAATAATTATGTGCAATAAATTATTTATACATATTACAATATTTTTATGTTATAATAAACTTGTTTTCAGGAATACATATCATAATAAACAATTCTCTTCATTAGAGATAATAGTTTAATAATATGTTTATATTTAAGACAGCACGTTATATTTTAGTTCAAGTTTTGAAGCAGAATATATTTTTGAAATTATCCATTTAATCAAACACAGAGCTTATAATTTGGTTAAATTATTTGTTATTTATTTTATTTTATTTTGTTAAATGCATTTTTTTTTTTAACTGGTCATAACTATAACAGTTTTTAAAACAAATACAATTTCATTTTCAGCCATTCGCAATACGCGGTTCAGAGGCAAAGCAGACGGTCTAATTCCACGAATTGGTTGAAACGCAGTAGACTTTCGAACAAGATCGCATAAGTCCGTATTGTTTTGTCAACAAACTGTTCCTTTTACTATATAACAATCAAATTCATGTCATGGGACTTACTTAAAATGATACAACAGTTAGTGATAACAATAGCCATAATATCACGGCCGCCAGTGGCGAATGCGCATTTCGCTGGTAACCGAGGCCCTGATGTAATTTACATACATAAATTATAAATGGGAAATCGCCCTGTGGTTTATTTTCCAATGTCTATCAGCGTTGATTCCGTATAAAATAATGAAAATTCGTCCCGCACTGTCTACCCACCACGGAGTACTGATAATTTGTTTTTTTTTTTGTTTTAACATGTATATATATATATATACATAAATATATTCGTATTATTTATAATATACGTATAAAACCGCGTACAGGTGCCATTAATATAAACGAGCAATTTAAAATATCAATGAAGTCTAAGCGGGGTAAAAAAATAGATTCAAGCGACATTCATCCGGGTACGGGAGGGGAAAAAAACTTATACTTCAAAACCAATAGGGGACAGCTTAATAAAGCTGATAAATTGATTATACCTCGAAGCCATTACGAGCCAATTGAATAATTTTAAAATATTTTATCACGGCAGAATCCGATATGGATAATTGGATTTTGATTGTTCACGTATAATTACGTATTACAGTTTATATAATTTGATTGTCAAAAAAAAAAAAAATAAATAAATAAATAAATTGCAAAGAATGCATTTTAGAATTTACGCGGGACGCGAATTGTTGAGTTCATCGTGACGATTGTCAACTGAAATTGTGTTATGAATCAATTGTGCAACGATTAAAAAAAAGAAAAAATATTGTGTTCGTCGAAAAATACAAATAGCACATTATTGGGGTAAACGTTTGCGATAATGATCGATAGAAAATTAATTCCAAGTGGGTGAAAAATCTAAACACTATCACATTCAGTAATAGTACTATTTACTAGGACCATATAAATAGTAATCATATCACTATATTTTGTCGTTTAACAAATCGTTGGGAATTATAGTGGAGATTCATTTCTATCGTTTCTCGTAAACGCGATGAAGTTGTGACTAGACCAAATGAACAAGTCGTGTTCGGTTTCCCAGTTTTTATTCATACGTAGTACGCAAGTGTGTCAATATATGCATACGTTATATTATACATAAATTATATTATATTCTGTTTTAATAAAACGTAAAGTTGGATTCACAAACATAGTCGGAAACGCTTAAACGTAACACTGACTTATTGATGCATTTTTTTCAAAAACATATTTTTTATTTTTATTAAAACACATCATTATTTGTTACGTAGATATGTTGTCATTATAAAATTATTCGCACCAGTTTTTTTTTTTATATCGTTATGAAGTATTAGTGAACACGAAACGCAATGTGTTAAAATTTTAAAGGATTTTACAAACACTTTTATAAAAATTATTAACAAAATTCCAAGAATGATAGTTTAATTAATTGTTTAACTCTCCATACACTTGTTAGACATTTCAAAAGCTTAATTATCATTAATTTAATTCATTATATTTTAGTGTTCATCATTGTTATGATGACTACATCTACTCGTTTATTCAGGGCCGTGATAATGAAATTTATACTCTCACGGCAACTTTGAAAAAGAAAGATGTATAACCACATAAGGAATTCTCTTTTTCATTTTCATTCAACTTCCACTGTAGTTAAAGGAGAGCTTTCGGTTAATTTCTCCACTGTATACGTGGTGTTTTTCTCTTTGTTCGCCGTTTAATCACCAGGGCCAATCGTTTCTAAAAGCTTTTTGAGCAATAAAAGCATCCAAGACGTTGGGAGAAAAGAAGTATGGTAATGACGCAGTGATGAACACCGGTACCATTAGAATCATGGTTCTTGGCTTTAACTGTTAACTTTATCCGACCGACTTTATCAGCAAATTTTTTTTTAAAGTAAATAATTTTTACCAACCAATCTTACCAATCAAATTTTAATTTAGTATTATTTTCGGTCCTGTTGAGGATTTTCTAATCGTCAAATTGTGGATTTCATTCCGAGTAATTATAACAAATTATGGAATATAAAACATTTACGCATTAATCTAATGTCACTTAAAAAAATTTCATAGTATATTTGAATACACATTGAAATATCGAATGTTTCGTGTGAAGTACACGACGAAATAAGTATACGCTTGAGTGAAACAATAATCTATTAGCGATACATTAAAAGAAACTTTTAAAATTAAAATTTTATTCATGATCAGTCACTAATCTATTATGTAAAAAATCGATTTGAACTTTCAATAAAGAGAAGAATGTATTGGTTTTAGAAATAAATTATATGTATTCATATTTTCAAGTTATACCAGTATACTACAGGTATAAGTATTAATTTGTTGTTAGAGTATGATAACATACTTCGAAAATTTTATAAAGACAGAATTTGGAGAGATTTCATTTAGGATTTCTTAACAGTTTTGAAAAGTTCCCACAAAGCTTTATGGAAATCACGGTAAAAAATTCACCAAAAATTCCCAGGTAATAATGAAAATAGTGATTTCTCTTAATAGTTTTTTCAATTTTAGATAACAATTGGTACACAAACCTAAATGTTTACGCCATAATTTAATTCAGATTTTCAAAAATATAGAGTTCACGATTCTAAAAGAACGTTTTGAAAAATGCAATCTAATCTTTTTCTGGTTTTATTCAACAATTGTTATATACATAAACCGTCATAGTTGAAACGACGTACGGATCAAGTCTCCGCTTACATGTTTATCAGACGCTGAAGTATGCTGGTCGAGGCATGAAGTAACGCAGGATAAAGACTATATTCCGATCCTTTTTCACCAGACTTTTGAATCGTTTTTAATCAATGTTCTAATAATCACGTTGAATAGATCGATTGCAAATGATAGTACCAAAACCACGTGTAAACGTGCGAACTGTTGTTTTACGTTTGTAACGCGGATTCGGTGTTGATACTTCGAGTGCCATTTGATCTTTTGTACACGTTTAAGAAATACGTTTTGACATATTTCGTATTACCTTTTAAGATATTTGCTTGATATTTTGCTTATTGGAGTGTTTCATGCGTATAATGTACCATGTGAAGTCATGGGTAGTCATGGTATCTTCGATCGCCTTGCAGTTATCAGAAGAACAAAAAAAAAAAAAAGCAAAAATCGCTGTGTTTTTTTTTAAACATTTTTTTGACGTATCAGCCACGGGTTGACATATATTTAAAACTAATTGAACGTAAAAATAATTAAAGTACATTTTTATCCACGGTAGGTACCGCGTAACGTGCTATCTTACATGCGTGCTCTTTGAGTTTAAAAAATTCTACCGCATTTTATTTCCGATCCGTCCTCACGTCGAGTTGTCAGAAATAACCCGCGCAAAGCACCGAAGAACAGTCGTACTTAACGCATTATTTACTACCGACCGTGTGTTTATGCGGCGAACGTTTTCGAGAACGTCAACTATAAACGTGGTCGGACAACGCGTGCGGGCTAATTGTTCTCAAAAAGTGTTCGGGTCTCATTAATACCGGCGGTGAACGCGTGACAAATGATTGCTCGTCGGCGGGTTCCTCTCGGATACGGACACTGAAATGTGTAATACACGCATACACCAATACTCATTGTAATAACCGAAAAGTGGTACGTCAATGGTTTATTCAGCAATAATTTCTCCGCGGATCGGAACACCGACAATGTTCAGAATCCGAATAAACCGCGACGGTGGATTATCACGCGTGATGCGAAATCGGCTACTGGTTTAATTGTTTTCTCTCGTCTATCGCGAGTTAACACTTTTGTTTGGCACAGCTCACGTTTCCGTAATGGTTACCGATGAAACGTGTGTAGACGGTTAGTTTTCTAGAAATGCACTTGTATGTGTTGCTTTCGATTTCGCGTGAAACGCGCCGAAATGACCTTTGGTAATGCAATCGTAACGAATTATATTACATCGCTTACTTATCGATGACAATATGTATGTATGTAAATTCACGTCATAGTTGTTCGATAAATATGTTATTTTCATTTCGCAAACAAATATATTTGGTCGGGTTTATTTGTTTAAAAACGATAAAAAAAAATAAATAAATAAATCCCTTTTGTGTAGAGTATAAATAAACAATAGAAAAAGATGACAGTTGTAAAAATACATTTTTGACGTCTGGTATTCAAAAGTTTAAAAACTTTCAAGATTGGCACTAACGCAAATAAATCCCTTGGTATACAATTCTTTTAGGACTCAAAGCTAACCGAGAAATGCATTGTTTTGGCAATGTACTTTTTCTCCGTTCAAATATTTTCGAATGGTAAAACCACATAAACTATATATTATTTATTCGGTATCTCACTAGAACAGAAATTTAACCACGAAGTTATTCTAGAATTTTTTTTTTTCATTTATACATTATCAATATTTCTTGCGCAGTATTTAGGTTTATTCTTGATAAAATAACTTATATTGCATTTTATTATATTTTAATAATATTTAATAATATAATTTTAAATAATAGATTTGACAGTTTTTTTTAAACCGCTTAAAACTTAAATTCTAGCATGACACCGATTTCTTTCATCATTAACGATAGTTATTTATCATTTCAACATTTATACTTAAAATAGTACTAATTTTTATTTTTATAATTATTTAAACGTAACGGAGGTATAAGTTCGTCAAACACTACAATGTAACTGAAATCGCAAAGATAAAAATGCAGTTTCCCGTTAAACGATGAAATATAGGGTTATCGATTCGGTTGATTTATAAGCGCAGATACGGAGGACGAACGTCAAGTCTCAACTACCAACCGGATAAAACAAAATCGGAAAGTTTTTTTTTGTTTTTTTCGGGTCTAAAGTGTTTTCTTTTTAATTTTTTCGGGTTTCGACCTGAAAAATGCATAATCACAAACGGAACTAACCGGCGTGATGTTTTCTAATTCGAGTACCGTCGGAACGAAAGAGCCCGCGCTCACGGTATCGAGGAAACTACCACCAGCGTATGTAAATGTCGGATGTTTCATGTTTTGACGTAACGACGGTCTGTATTCCAGGACCAGGACCGGCACACGTACTCCATCGATTTCCACGTCACCGCAGAACCGCGTCCACAATTGTTTCCCTCGCGCGTAGTGTACACCTCGTCCGATCATTGTCATTGTCGTAGACGGAAAAATATCAAGTTCCAATTGTATTGTCACTGCCGCCTCCGTATTCGGCTCCCGTCGCGTATAACGATATCTGATTGTGTGCGTTATCGCACGTAATGGACGGGCGAAACGTTAAATTCCCTGCTGAAATTCGGCGTAATGTACATTCAGACGCAGGACGTGCGCACAACAATATCCTTTTCTTCGCGGTTTCGGAACGAACAATAAAAGTATGAGACGCCGCGGGTTTTACGTTGTATTCCAGAAATGTCGTCTGTTCCCGGTGGTATAATGAGCGGCGACGAGCGAAACGAGTGTGGGTAATCGAGAAGCGGTTGCATCTCGGTCCTTTGCGATTTCGGGGGCGGCGCGAGGACGAAATCGTAAAAATCGTATACACAATAGCAATAAGTACGTTTTGAACACATCCGAACGCGCGCAACTTTTCATACGTGACGGGGCCGGATTTCGTATTTCGAGTCGAGCGGAACTTTTTCGCCGAGAGGTTCGTTTCTCCTCCGGTCGCAATAATCGATAGGACATCGGAAAATTATATTCTCGGAGAAAGAACATCCTGTTAAGGGTACGCTTAGAAGTTTTTATTTACGTTACTAGTTTTTTTTTTTTTTTTATTCTATCTGAACATTTTAACTACTCGTGCAGTTTAACCGAATAGATCGATACGAGCGATCTCTACAAAACTTTATGTCAATTTCGTACGCATCCACTTTTCTAATATTCTTAGTATTACCAAAGACAAACGATAATTTTTTTTAAAACTATATACATACTATAATTAAGTTTATGTGTGTTATCATTTATTTAAATTGTTATCACAAATATGCATAATAACTCCATATGACACGAAGCTGATATGGTGGAATGAAAGAAAAAAATGCACAATACGTGATTTTTAATGCGACGTCTTGGTTAAGTCTTATGATAATCATGTCAATGGTATTGCGAAACCGAGAAGAAAGGAAAATTAACATTTTTAAAGGAAAACATTAATCATTAGATATCTACAACACGGTAAACACATTCGACCGTTAGGTGTAAGGATTGTTGTGATACATTTATTGTGAATATTTTGTGATTTTAACCAATATATGAAGTTATTATTTTTTAAATTTTAATTATGACATAACTCTAAAACATAGTAATTAGTTTGAGACACTTTATAAGTTCCAATTTATTTTAAATATTACTCTGGTGATAATATTTGTATGTTTTAGAATTGAGCGACAAACGTATTCTTTCGACTAACTACAAACTACCACTACAATAACATCAGAAATTCTAGATGGAAAGACGGTGAGTATTTTTCAACGGCGAAGCTATCTGTGCTATCTGTGAGACAAAGCGAGATTGTCTACCCAGTTTTTGATTGCACGTATATTGTATATTGTAAATACGCTGGCGTTTTACATTTAAATTTTCATAATCCTAAATTAAATTATGCTGATCATTTCTACATCAATCAAAGAAGTATATGTAAACATCGTAAGCATACGCAGGTTTTTATTTCGGCCGCGGAGCAGCAAATCCAAACGACCAAGATAAGCCCGTTGACACTTGCAGTTAGTATGTTTCATACTTACGGCCATACGGTGTACTGGGTGAAGAAAGGAAAGAGTTCCGCGCGCAAGTAACTTATCGTGATCAAATACCCCCCCTCAAAAAAAAAAAAAAAAAAAACAAAGATCTAGGTCCTGTATTTATTGATCTAGTTATCAATCTTTGCGCAGAAATAAAAAAAAAAAATAGTTTTAACTTCCAATATGATTAAATACGTATTGAATAAGTTTGCAACGTATTACGGAATAAAAGTAGTTTTTATTTATACCCGACTATACATTAACGTTCAGTTAAACTAACCGAGCTTCGCCACTGGTAAATTTTATTATAATAATATTATATTCCTTGTAAATAAGCTTGACGTCCGAATGGATATTATTATCGAAAAGATCAGTTCCGCTGAAATTTGATTGCATTTTCGTAACACTATAAAGTATTAATATTTAATTATATGAAGTGAAAACTGTCGAAGAAACATAATCAAGAAAATGAAACCAGCTAAGTTTCACATAATAGTTAAGTGTGGTTACGTGATATCTGATTCAGTGTATTACATTTTCGCGGAATCAATGCGGAGACAATCGATGAAATAGCTAGCGATTGCAATCAAAATGTAAAAGTTCCTTAAAAAAATAATCAAATCTTCAATAAGTATTTATTCGAGCGAAAATGCTCGTCGGCTATATCGTACGCGTTTACCGTACATTTATACGGTATACCATTTTCATACGTCTACATTTAATCCATTCACAGTGCACGTACTCCCGGATCAGCGATTATTACCGTTATTACCATTCACCGTACGGTCCACGGTCTTGTGTTATGCGATGAGCAGTGCATTTTTATTTCGGTAAAGCACGTACGAGAAGAGACTTGATCAAACGTCAACAAGTAAATTTCAGCAGTCGACCGATATCGAACGTAGCCACTGCGATTCGACGCCACTGATTATATCAGCGCTCGTGCTCACCGCAACCCCGGACCGGCGTGTTGGTCCAACACTGTTGGAGCTTCCCGTACGACTTTTTTGAACTCGCGTCGTGCGGTAAGCATAGATCCTCTGTCGGGCTAAGATCTTACTCGAATGGCACGACAAGTTTTCGCGCGCCTACCGCCGCAGTCGGCTATTATAACTTTCGCAGACGCACGCGTCGACACGTATTTGTAATGTAATAAATATATATAGAATACTCGTGTGGGGATACGAAATTTCGATCGGTCGTTTCTCGCAAAATCAACGTTACTATCGTTTTGCGAACGTTCTAACGGTTTTTTCACTCGGCGAAATGAATACTCGGGAAATTCCCCCTACGCACTCCGCGGCATTTTTTTTTTTACGTGGCAAATATTTCCCCTCGCTCTCTCTCTCTCTCTCACCCGCTCGCTCTTCCAATCTCCCTTCGCCTGTATAGGCGTAATACGCTTGGTAAAATGACAGCTGTGTGGGCCGAAAGTTTTCGTGCCACGTCTTTAAATAACTCCGTGGAACGCGCGTCTGATCTTACGCATAATGTTACAATGGTAATTTTGCCTGGTCGTCACTGGACGTAAACAGGTAGGTGTCCGGATCGAGGTGGAGTGGGAGTAGGGTGTTTACACAGAAAACTCGGTACATTTTAATTCAGGGACGGAACAAATTTTTCAGGATGGGCGCAAATGTCGTGGTTAAACCATCCCTGTTCCTCCTGCATTCCGCCGCTAATTCGATCGAGTTATACTGTTATTTCCGGTGCAAATCATAGCACCCGGAGAGCGCGTGCATAACACCGCCCGGCCGTAAATGATTTATTGATCTTACATCACAAGCATTACACATGCACGATAGACTTCCTATCAAAATTTCATTACCGGAATGCGACCTACTCTACCATCCACCGCCACATCTGCGTAGACCGTCTTCTCGAACTAGTGCTTTTATGAGTAACGGCTTCCTCTCGGGACTTCCACAATAAGATAATATATCGCTAGAAATGGAAAAGCATGGTATTTTCCGCGCAACAAAGGGGAACATTTGGGTATGAAAAAAAAAATGATAAAAAAGCATTTTCGATTGAGATGTCGAAATGAGAACAGGAAGCACATAAAACGTAAACGCCTTATTATTATTATTATTATTATTTATTTTATTCGTTTCTCGTCTACACAGCCGAGGTATTGCATTATCATTATGCGTCGCTGGGGGGTCTAGGACATTTCGCCGCGACCGTTTCGCCGCCGGACCACTTCGCCGCAGACTATTCACCGCGACTGCTTCAGCGCTGCACTACTCGCTGTCGGGCGGTTCGATGCGAAGAGAACCTCCCCACGAAATATTATTACCAATAATGTACTTAAATTATTAAAGATTAATAAACAATAATACTAAGGTTATGATATTTTTTCAAATCTCACCATCCGACTTTTTACATGCGTTCATCCCTGATCAACACTCTTTGAGTTGTGAAACATTAATTTTGATATGTTCGTCAATTTAAATCAAGTACATTTTAACTCCCCCAAAATAGAATTTGCAGCTTTAATTTCCGTTTGTTCATAAGCAACCATTCGCTTGCATACTCCTCTGGAGCGTAGTTGTTTATTTATTTAATTGTTGAAACAGTTAAAAATCATTATACAGTGATATGTAGTGATATAAGTATCTCATAATCATGTATATAAGACGACGGTCAATGGGTCACCTCGACACCAAACAAATCATAGGTACTTACCTACGACTAACCTATGTTGTATGCTCGTATTACAAGGAGTCTTACATGTGTTTATCAATTTAATTAATACTAATTAATTATGTTATAATCAATGGTTTAACATTGATAATTTAGAATTCCATTAAGGATATTAATTTTTATTACCTAGAAAATTATATGTTTCTCAATATTTTTTTTTTTTTTATGTTGAAAACTTCATAATTACCTGTTTAATAAAAACGAAAAGCATTTAATAATTGTATAATTCTTGTCACATTATATCAAGCCGTAAACGTAGATCGTATGTACAAAAAATTTTGTTAGTTTTTCTTTCCCAAAAGTGTTGGTTTTCGAAACTTTATCCATATTATGCGTTCTGAAAAAATCTTCTGCCCCAGAGGAGTATGCAAGCACATGGTTGCTTATGAACAAACGAAAATTAAAGATTCTATTTTATATCAAAATTAATGATTCACAACTCAAAGAGTGTTGATCAGGGATGAACGCATGTAAAAAGTCGGGCGGTGAGATTTGAAAAAATATCATAACCTTAGTATTATTGTTTATTAATCTTTAATAATTTAAGTGCATTATTGGTAATAATATTTCTTGGGGAGGTTCTCTTCGCATCGAACAGCCCGACAGCGAGTAGTCCGGCGGCGAAATGTCCGGGTGTGGTTGCCGGGGTATGGTGGAACAAGTAGTCAGTTTTCCGACGAGGTCGTGGTGGTGCCAACTAGCTTGAGCACTCATACGAATATGTTTCCAACTCATGTCGTCCTCTGAGCACCAATACATCGGAACGGTCCCAGATTTATCGTTTTGCATACAACTCATTCCTTGCAAGACGGTCGCGAAATCGATGACGAAGGTGTGTGCGGTAATCGGCTCGAGAAATTCTGCAAAAAGTCAATTCCCGTGACTGCCGTGCCGTCATCGTCCTTGCTCTAATAACGATTCCGCCGGGAATGCGACGATATCCAGTAATATGTCCTTTTCAAGGACCGAGGTTCGGTCACAGAACTCGCCTACATTCGAGGATACGAGACGCATTGATAAATACAGTCCCGACGATAAAATATAAATATAACGTTACTTCCAATGAAAATCGTGTTTGACTATAGGTCTTTTATCGAAAACAATCATAATTACGTAGTTTATGAAGTTACTCCGAAGTCGCCGTTGTTATTCCCAGAAAAGGTTATTCGGGAAAAGTTTACGAAAACCGTCGCGTGACATAATACCTATAATCAATTACGATACGTCGAGTTCGTCAAATTCACTTTCACGTAAGCTCACAATTTATTTTATATAATAAATGTTCATTTTCATAAAAATATTTTTTATTCGAGGTCAAAATACTATTAATTTGAATTTATGTATTCAACGGACGAAACGGAAATATTTAACGTCATAATATTAACGTTGATTTTAGTTATATTTAATAACTTTGTTTGAATGTAATAGGTATACGTATCTTTTTCGATAAAATAAAAATAATATGACGTCATTATTTTATAACTGTTATTATTCAATTTATTTGATAAAAAAATGTAATACATTTATTACTTTTGAATGTACGTGCAAACATTACCAAATTTTTATTTAAAATTCAATAAAATATCATGTTGTAACGTTCATAGATATTTGATCAGAGTTTAAATAACGCTCTCTTGAATATTATGTTGTCCTCAGATATGTAATTAAAGTATTGATTACTATATTCTGTACCTAGAAATTGTGCAAACGGAGAATGATTTCAATAAATTTTATTTAACTAAAAGACTAAAATAAAAATAAAAGTCATAATTACAGACGAGGAGAGCTTATAGACATTATTGTCATTGCCATGCAATCAATACTAATTGGTAGTGATAGTTTTTGATTTTCAAACCAAATTATTTGTGCTGTTTGTTAAGCCGGTGAATTATAGTTTTACAGTTGTACGTTTTGATAAACTTTCTAACCCACTGTTTTAGTATCTAAAGAGATAAAATCTCATTATAATCTATGTGCTTAGAATACCCTTTGATCTATCTTGAATATTAACTATACAGGATGCCTAAGTTTTCAGCAAAATCCAAAGTCAATTAATAATTGTAAATCTTAGTCCTTAGCATATAATGTATATATTTTAAAAATACTAAAAATCTAAAATGAATATCGAGGAAGTTAAAATTCTGACATATGAAATTTTAAATGTACCCATTTAAAACAACAATTTATTTGGTTAACAATGGTGATATCGATGTAGGACATGTAATATAAGTATTGGACGTATACGTTGTTCGACGTACTGTATTTGAACATTTAGAATAGCGTACCGTCAGTGTTTAAATCAATCACAACACTAGTGTTCTATAGCCACGATCGTGGTGAACAACCACAAACTGAGAAATCCACTTAGAATGGTCCCGGAGGCCCAATAACTCTGTCCTTACCGCTAATGTAAATTCAACTACTTTAATCGTATTAATTGTGCCGATATAGACAGAACTCTATCGCCATGCAGTACGTATGCGTACAATTTGAGTCGAGCACTTAAAATTGCCCGACCGGACTAATTGATATCGGCTGAAAACTTTGAACAGTTTTTAGGATTTTCGACCGAGGTCTACTGCGATCCACTAAGCTTATGAACGCACGAGTATACACTCAAGTATGAGTTAGGTGTTCCGTTTTGAAACTTGCCTTGGAGGAATACCATAATCCTTTCGATTGCGGGTGAGTGCCGTGTTTATAATTCGACAACAATTATTTTATCATGAAAATAGTGATTTCATCGGTAGTGCGATCGGCCGAAAGACATTGAAGAAATTAAACGTTTACAAATGCACGAGCATAAAAACAAATAACACCTGAGCCCCGAGACCAGCAATCGACAATATTTACAACTACAGGTACCTTAATAGGTTTGTGCAACTACTTATATACTCGTGTAATCGTGATTTAGCAGTCGGCAAACGATTAGTTCATAATCACGATAATCGACCGTTTTGATTTGTTCGAAAGTATAAAACCGTTTTCAATCAAGCGCAGTTCGTCGCCGGTCTAACTACGAACACTCAACTTAACGATCACAAATATATACTATCTCACTCATCATAATTGTCATACTATTATTGTTTTAGAACGTACGGCTGCGGACCTCTATTCGGATAGTATCATATCGTAATTCGCTTTTATTTGTTTTAATTTTAATTTTTCTGTAGATCACATATAGCAATGGTTTTTAGGTGTAAATGCCGTTGACGCGGTTGTATTGCACTCGGAGAAAAAAATCCTCCAATGTTTCGACAACACCATTTCGTTATTTTAGTTATGTAATTTTAATTACGTTATTTTAATTCTGGGCTGATCATGTGGTCTCACTGAAAACGTTATAGGAATAGAACGACAGGTGAGTTGCTATATGTTCAATAATAATAATTGTTGTAATTATGGATCATTGTAATCGTGAATTGACAATACAATTCGGGTTACGTGATTAATTGTCGATTACTTTGTCAAAAATATGCTATTTAAACGATTTCTGTCAGAATTGGTATTTTATTCGGCAAAAAAGACTGAATACAATTTTTAATATGTTATTACTAATAATTAATAAACCAGTACTTAGCAATGATTAATAAAGATTAATTTTATTTATGGACGATATCATACCTGCATACCATATTCAAACGGGATGTTCGAAATAAATTGTATTCGTTAAATTACGGCAGTTAAAAATAATTTTATTCAACGTTAGTCGGGAGGGCCATTACGTAACAAACTATATATTGTTATGATTTAACGCTTAACTGTAATTATCGTTTGTTGGTGTGCAGTTACTTGCATTTATCTTATCATTCGTAATATCAAAATTTATTTTAACTTACTTTGGTTAAACATTTTTAAATTAATTACGGGTTTTAGTTCATACTACTATTATATTCTTATAATGATTAAAATTATCAAACATAACGTGTTTTTTTTTAGGTAATCATTTTTACCTCGTCTTGGAAATATAAAAATGAAATAGAGATTAAGACACGTATTAGTAAAAATAAGTGCTTCTTATATTTTTTGGTCACATGATATTTTTAAATTAATATAAAATCATTATCATCCCCTAAGGTCTAAGACGAAGAATTTTTTTACCGTTGAAAAATAATAAGAAATTATTTTTATAACTTTAAAATGGATTACAATTATAGTACACGCATATATTAAGACCCTTCAGGGAACCACGGACACAGTTTGAATCACTGATCAAGACTTATAAGAAAATAAGTAAATATTAAATAATTAATTTATTAATTCTTAAATATTTTAAGAAAATTTACTTGAAAAAAAAAATTAAAATATTTTTTAGTATGTAAATGGTTGTGGAAGATTTATATGTTATAAGAAACTTGCATCAACTGTGGGGAGTTTTGATTCATTCAGTCTCTTTTAATCTAGTCCTATGGAAATAACCCGAACCAATAATTTCATTTTAATTTGACGTTAGACATCATTTTTATTAAGTTTAATATATAACCGTAATTTAAATATTCTCTCAAACCACATTACATTTGTGTAGTAAAAAAGTGCGCGGTAATTGATGGAACTCGCATATGAGGCACGGCATCGTTTACATTGTAATACGAATTACCTACGTGGGAGAAGTATATGTTTTTTCTGTGTTTTATTCAAAGATAATTAATGTACTTTTTCCTAATATTGACTTGACATATTTTTCAGAATATTTAAAAATCTATCGATGAACGTTTTTATAAGAAATTCAGAGTTTAATAACTTACAAATTAAAAGAAAATTAATTAATAAATAAGATCGATTCGGAGTAAAAATCGACTTAGACACTCGGGTTGGTAGTTTAAAAAGTGGTTCATGAACTGTAAATATTGTTTATATAAATATGAATTAATATGTGAATAAATATGTCATTAATTCCATGCACTTAATAATACGGAAAAAAAATTTCATCGAGTTGACTTCACCAATAAAATATTACACGTTTCAGTACTATTCCATATTCTCAGATAATGTAATTAAATCTTATTCGTAAAGGATTGTAGATGGTATTATATCGGAGTACAGGTTTAACCAAAACATTGTGTTCAACCATTATATTATTTAGGGTAAACGTTATATTTTCTTATCTCGAGAAAAACTTCCATGTTTATGGTACATAGGATCTCATAACAAGCTTTCGATTAGGTAGGTAAACTAATACAATTGGTGAAACACAAAAGCAAAAGCTATGGCGCTACAATGCAGTTTTGTTTGGTTACAGTTTCGGAGTACAATGTTCAAAGTTAATTTAGTAATATTCTGCTTTGGTTTCACATAATAGTCGGAACATACATCATACGTAACCGTATGAAGTTATGACAATCGTGTTTATTATTTTAGGTAAAAGTTTCCGGGAACATATTTTTCTACCACAATAATCTATAACTCGTAGGTATAGTATTCGCGGTGAAAACCGTTCACCCACGAGCCATGTCATTAGGTTTAAGATTTTTCCCACAAAAGCTTCACGGCAACATCGCATAACTTACATTTTTATATTTCGATATAAATATACTGTCGTATCGACAGAGTTCTTTATGCGTTTAGAAGATACGTTTTCCAATTGCGTTGTAAAAACCTATGTTTGCGTATGCACCGTTTGTGAAACGATAAATTAAAAATTAGGTGAATGTAGATTGTTGTATTTACGTGCAGTAAAACCCTACTTGTCGGACGCCTCTGAATAGCGAGCACCTCCCGATTACGGACGTTTTTTCGGGAACGGGGACCTTTTCACTATTTTTCTGCACAAAAACATCTAAGTACGGGGCACTTTTATGACATTTCAATATTTGAAATTGATAGTTTTTATCATAAATCAAGAACAATTCTGGTATTCACGAATAAGAATCAACAATATTAAGTTACGTCCGATGCCGCGGTCACGACGCAGAGCTGAATAAAATATAAAAAACGCGCGACGACCGACGGCGTTCAGTATTTCACGAGAGATCCGACTCGTGTTTGATCCATGTTGTTTTACGAAAATCATGTCGACTACTTTTTAACCTAAGCTAATCAACCAATCGGCTTGAAATGCCCACGAATTTATCAGTGTGTCGTGTAAACGATTCTGTGAAAAATTCACGTTTATCGGACGGTTAAACGCGAGTACTGCGCAAAAAACACTGGCACGGAAATTTGCTGAAACGCGATTCAATCTACAACGTGTTCAAGACACCGTGACGTCACTCGCCGCGGTGAACTATCTGACAGCCCGGGATTTCCCTCTTCATACAACGGGTTAGCAGGCTCTGCCGTTGTTAACAACTGTCGAACAGCACCGGTTTCGTTTTGCGTGTCCGCTAGCGAGTGTAACGAGACTTCTAGAAGACAGACCCTATTCAATATTAACTTTATTTCATTTGTTATAGTGTCATCACGCCGTTTGCGTTAGCAACACCTTCCAACTCCACTAAGATCACCGACGACACCGTTTTAAATACGTTACCTAATGAGAAGTGTAATGTCGATGGTAAAATGTTCACCACACGACCACCGTAAAAAGTCCCTTTATTTACACGTCTTCTCCTTTTGATAAATTCGCTTAACCTAATTGATCGTAATTATTCCTTACACGCTTCATGTGACCTGCATTTTATTGTTATCGGTATTGCCTAACCCTGTAGTATAAAGTGCATCCGGCGATTTGCCATCTCGGCAATCCAATGACGTCAGCTCATTGTAGATATAATTTTTAAAAAAATGAGTAAGGTGCTATGATTGCTAAGTTTCAACAGTTAATTTATAACAAAGCATGCCTCTCTACTTGTATAACAAGTACATTTAGTTTCTAGCTGAAATAGGTTTAATACATCCAGAACTTGAATAAAAAAATTATAAAAATGAGTGATATCTCATCAAAAGCACTCGGTATAAAAACATTGCTAGTTATAAAAAAAAAAATCAATTACGTTACAAAAGTTGTAGTATCAAAAAGGAGCCAAATAATTTCACAAATTCATTAATATAGATATATTTATTGAAGTGCAGAAATTGACAGATCCATCTGTATCTTGCATTCTGCATATTTTAACATTTGTGAGTTATATCCTGTATATTTTAATTTTGGTTGCGTAAAGACAAGTTACAAATGAAAATAAATTTTTTTCAAAGAAAATATAATAGTTAATTTTAAATTTACTTTTTGTCATATACAAAGTTGACTAATATAAGCACTAAATTAATTGTAAACATGATTCGTGAAATGAGTTTTAAAAAATTAGAGACCTATTATAGGATAAATTAAGTTAAATGATTTGATCGCTGCAACACAAGTTTGTGTTTTTTAACGTCTTTTGAAATAATGTTTTCTTCAGCTGGCATTATATACTTATCAAAATATTCTAGATTATGTGATAAAACTTTGAATATTTAATATTTCTTAAATACAATAAGTCATTTTTAAAATAAAGTAATAATTAATAAATTAATAAATTAAAATAAATTGATTAAATTTTAATTTTGTATATTGTTATTTAATCCTAAAAAAAGATTATATACCGATACTATTATTGCATCCCATAATAAATGTCCATTTTTAATTTAAACATCTAAGATAAACAATATTGAAATAAAATTAATTTCAATACTTTTACCTACTAAATAGTAATTTAAAAAAAAACCGGATTGGCCTCGCTCTGCTGTACAGTTAGGGGTGGAGTGCACCTCGCTTATAGGATAGGTCATTATTATAATGGATTTGTTAAATTTGAATGCAATGATAGATATCATTGTATACGAATAACGATTCTGAACGGAGTTCATATGTTTGTCTAGGATATAATACATTGTTATTTATAAACATTGTAAAAAGTATATTTTATTTTAAAACGAAAAATATATTTTTCAATTAGGATGGGTTGGCAGCTGCATACAGCGATATAGTTTTTCAGTCTAGTTAGTCATTCTACATTATATTATATTGTACATGTAATTTTATGTCAATATTCGATGTTCAAACGCTTATAAAAAAAATTGTGCATATGGATTTTAATAATTTTTGAATGACATTAAGAACTACTTCTGTGGAATCTTCGATTAAATTTTCAAGTATTTTGTAGTAGCCAAATTTTTTTTATCACCAATTATAAAAATAAAATGTAAAAAATCGAATATTTTAAATGCCTATAAGTGGCTTAAAAATCAATATAATATTTTGAAAAAAATATTGCATAAAAGAAAGACCAATCTTAACAGTTGGTAGAAATTTCAAAAATCTGCGACTTATACTTTTTGAGTTATAACAAATATTTAAAATCGTCTGAGAATAAATCGCTATTTTATGCAATTTCGTAAATATTTAAATTTCAAACAGTCATAAAATTTTTTCCTCTAAGTCCGGTAGAAATTTTTTTAAAGATTTTTGAAGAGTAGCTTATAGATAACCTAGTGTTAAAATTTTGAACCTTAAGTATGAACAAAAAAAATTTAATGAAATTTTATCTACAAAATAACTTGCCAATTATCGTGATTTTTACATATTTCGTATAAATTGAAACTTTGAGCACTTATAAAAAAAAATTGTGACTTACGACTTTAGATTTTTTTTATCAGTTAAGGAACAATTTATAAGAAACCTTGTATTAAATTTTCAAGATTTTCTGGGCAGCCAAAAAAATTTTATCGTTATTTAAAAAAAAAATACATAAAAAAATTGAAAATTTCAATCGTCTATAAATAGCTTTATAAAAGTCAAAATACTTTGAAAATATAATGGTGTATAGAGAACGCTAATCTAAACATTTGGTGAAAATTTCAAGTATTTACATCGATTAGTTTTTGAGTTATAGCAAAATAAAAAATTTGATTATGTCAAAAACTGGTTTTGCGTAAAAACTACCGTTTTTCCCAAATTTTTTTATGGTTTTTCCCGTCGCATTTAAAATATATTGGAAATTTTTTACTTTTGACCCCCCAAAGTACCAAATAGATTCACTTTTCTTTCAGAAATGTTGCTACATAAGGCAATCATTTTTACTGCCCCAAAACGTGTCGACAGACACAAAAAAAAAAAAAAAACACACATCATTGTAAAATCAATACATTCTTCACTCCGTTCAGAATCTAAAAAAAATTAATAGCATCGTGTATTTTGTATCTTAAACGGTGAAAAAAATATCTCTAGTATTTATATAATTTAAGAAATTACAAGTGTATTTGTAACTTGTATCTAGTATATAAATACATTTTTCCACCATCGTGCCCATCTCTATTGCAATGTATTTAATATATGTGTATATATATATATATATATATATATATATATATACGTTTACTTAGTTTGGCGGCTACTATTATTTATGATTCCACAACTAAGACACTAAGTGCACAATGTCTCGATGTTGACGTAAATATTCGTATCGTAAAACTATAGCACAATATAACTATCATTAAATACATCCTTCTGGTAGCCGTCGAGCTAAGTAAACTT
The DNA here is from genome assembly GCA_034509805.1 of Sipha maydis. Taxonomy (NCBI): domain Eukaryota; kingdom Metazoa; phylum Arthropoda; class Insecta; order Hemiptera; family Aphididae; genus Sipha; species Sipha maydis. The sequence goes on along the minus strand of JASXSY010001598.1, from coordinate 4,152 downwards.
GGTTGTATTAAGGCAAATACACTTCATCAAATACAAACAGCTATAAATATGCTTATAATAATGAATTTATGAAATTACTTAGTTTCTTTTCGATAGCACAACTTTTGTAACGTAAGTGATTTATTTTCATTTTTATTTAGCAATGCTTTTATACGGAGTGTTTTTGGTGAGATTTTATTACACAAATCATTATACATTATGGTAAATCTTATTTTATCAATTCAGTCGTTGAAATATTATCGGTACTTAGTTGTGTTTGTGATGCCAATACGAACATGTTTTTTACATTCATAAATGTTAATTTTTTAAACGTGCGTGTGTTTAATTATTGTGAAAATAAAAATCATTCTACTTTATGTTTCAATTAGATTTAATAAAAAACAAATAACATTTCTCCTTCCGAATAGCGAACAAATTGTCAGCGACCGGCAGTGTCCGGTATTTAGAGGGTTCACTACACGGTTTTCTCTGATGATTTCGTACGCAGCAAAAACTCGATGACAGTTTTGATAGGAGTCAGGATATAGGGGACGGGGAAGTTCTCAGTAACTCTTACTGCTGCTGACTTAACCTAATCGCTGTCTTGTGTTCCCGAAGTTGTATCATAATAACTTGCTACGGGCTTAGGGGCACGGCGGTATAGCGTTCGATATTGCGAACGCTACGCTCTGGCCGCGGCCTCCTCCGAGAACGGCGGTGTCGCAGTTCCGTCGCGTAACAACGACAATCGACGCGTCGTCCATGTGAACGAAAAATCGTTACACGACGGAAACCACTCGGAAACGCGGTCACAGGAAAGCGCGTGCCGCGGTATGGTGCGCCCACGGATCGCAATAACCGGTGGCTAATGAACGAGACGAAGTTGTTAATTAATATTAACGAGCCGACGGTTTCGGTGTAATAAATAAATATTACGACGCGTTCGGAGACGGTGGCGGAACGTTGCCGTTACCGGAAACGCAGAACGCGATCCCGCCGCCGCCCCGTCACCCGTGCCCGCGTTCGCACTTCGCCGCCGTCTTGGCGTCGCGGGAAACAAGGACATAGGCTATGTGGGGGGGGGGGCACTTGGAGAAGGATGGACGTAGCACGCCGCAGTCGCAGCGGACCGCTCCGCTCTGCAGCTGCTGCTGGGTACCAAGGATGCAGATGTGCCGCCGACAAACCGCTGCACGGCTAACAGGTCCTTTCACGTTCATCCGGTCCGAGTCCTCACCGAGTCGTCCGACAACTCGCTCGGGTCACAGGAACGTTGACCGGTTGACCGATTTCCTTTCGGTTTTTCCTCCGAGCCCGGTCGGTTTTCGGGGGACGAAGTCGCCTTGGAAACGATCGGGACGCGGACGTGTGCGAAACGACCTTGAGGTATGAAGGACGTGTGACGTGAGACTTCGTTCAGCCCATTCAGACCGGAAGGTGATGGAGCGCGCCGGACGTGTTTCACGAGGTGACGTTACCGTCGGACGTCCGGTGCGCCCCGTTCGTCCGCGCGATCACTCGTCGACGCGTACTTGTTCAGCTTCCGCACGACGTGTTCGTCGCGATGTCACCGAACCGATCGCGTCACCCGTGGCTGCAGTTACACGTACCGTCACGGCGCGCGGCCGTCCGAGATTCAAAACATTCGACCGCGTCGTTGGAAATCCTCATCGACGTTATACCCGCCCGTTTGGAGATGTTCAGTGCACGTGCGGCCGCACGACTTTACGATCAATGTCTGATACGACTGCGGCACAGCTAATGCCTCTTTAATTAATTCATCATCATTAAATGATTTGATCAATAAACAGGAAAACAATTAATGAACTACTCCGATGCAAAAACGTGATGGCGCTTCGACGAATTAGTCATTTCGTGCGATTAAATGCTTGGAAATATGATAAATGTATAATAAATAGCTGAAAATGATGTTCTGTCATCATAAATATTAATAATATCGTGGCATGCATAAATTGAAACAAAAAACATACAATGAAGATAATTCAAAACGTGATTGATCCATGATAAACTTTCAAAATATTTATCCGCAAACACATTTCAGTTGTTATATTTTATGGTTGAATAGTGAAATCATAGTATCTAGAACAATGCGTTCATTGTGCTCATGCTTTTAAAGATTATTTCATATTTGGATTTATCTATAGAATTTATTTTTGATGTAGTTATATTACAATACTATGTGTTTAAAAATACATTTTACAAACAGCTCAATTAGCCTTCAACGTGTCAAGTATTATTAACGAGATTAAATAAAATAAAATAACATTTTTATTTCACTTAAATGGTAATTAAATTTTTTCAATATCAAAGCAAATTGACCGTGAAATCAGCAGTATTTATTTTTCATTGCATCAATATGACTAAACATTTTTAGTGGTGCAGTGTCAAAAATATGTTATTATATTATTACACCATGTTACGCGTAATAAATGTCACATTAAAATAAAAATAAATTAAAATTTTGTTAATTTTAATCTCTTAACAATATTAATTTTGGCTGCTAAAATAGTAACATTAGGTTAAGCACAAATTATAGCGCTCAAACCAATGTGCTTTGAAATATTAACCACTGAATTTCAGGAAAATAACCTCTGGGAACATTGTTCCCCAACCTCACATTATGAATAAAAATTGTTTAGCTCATTCGGTGTCAGAGGCAAAAAAAAAACCCTCGCTAGATCAATATTGATGAGTTTCATTTTTCCAAAAAAATAAGTTATTTTGTATATCTACTAGATTACACAACAAACAGGTAGTGGTGTATTTTTTTTTTTTTTTTTTTGTAGAAAAAATTTATCAGTAATTCATAATATGGTATTTGAATAGTAATTTAAGTTATTGTACTGCTAAGTAAAAACAATCTTAATTTACATATATTTTCAAATTTGATTGAAAAAGTATGATTATGGTTCACAATGATTTTTTTATAATACTTTTTATAAGCTATGACAATAATTTAGTTAGGAAATTAAAATATCATTAAGATTTGTGTACGGAAATCCACTAAGGTTTTTAATTTTATTTAAGGGCAATTAAAGCACAATTTAAGTAATATTACACAAATTAAATTATTTTAACTTGAACCCGATTTTCAATATCGAAGTGAAGGAATATTGAATTATGTCTACAGAATAAATATTATAATCAATAGTGTTACGGTAAGTCGAACTGTTTTTCGTTTTCGGCCGAATCGGTTCAAACATCAAGTACAAAACGGACGGCAGGTAAGAGATATTTCTCGACGTGAATTAATGACGTCCACAGTCAATTATCACCCTCATAACGTCAGTTGAGAATTTCTATTTACAATAATTATCATGTTACTGTGAGGACTTTAACATTTTGTTAGCATCGAGTACGTTCGTATGTATTAAATCCACGAACAATCATTCTGACTATCGTTGTTCAAAGCTGTGGTTCAACAATCAGTTGTATACATTTAATTATTTTATTTTATACTTTCACAAGCGTAACTATGTCATTCATTTAATAAATGTATGTTTTACGAGTTTCACGTGCCATTGGAGTCTCATATCAGGTCTATAAATAATAATCGGATAACTTAAGAATATTTAGTGCATAGATACCTAGCTGAGATATTCCAACGATTCAATTAGACATCGATATCGACGGATAATCGTTACCGTTGTTAGAGTAATAAGTAATACTTTACAGCAGGACGAAAATATTTGTGTTTTATTAGTTATATTTTTGAATACTTAAAACGATAACTGTCTTTTTTATATAATTGTCAAACGAAATGAAATGTACATTTTATCAGCAAATAACGTTCACATCAATGTTGTAGGATTTTTAAATACTATCGAAAAACTGCCGAAAAATTTTAATTGATTTTCTATGAAATGTTCATACATTTTCGATAAATCAAACATAAGAAACCATATCCCAAATTATAGAATAGTGTATAATAGTATTTTAGTATTTTGAAAAAAAATCATCTTTAATGAAATTAACATCGCCAGTATATCTGATAGCATAGGTACAAAGACATTGTACATTTATAATTGCATTTCGTAGGCTTGCATGTACCTAAGCATCAAAGGAAAGTTAACAAGATATTTGTGGATTGACTTGATCATAGAATTCCCTAATATTATATTACATTTAAGTTTCAAATCCTTGTGATTTAGA